>CAKNYM010035474.1:0-50897 GCA_932195095.1 Andricus curvator
TTAATTTTTTGAGAAAATGCGTAGCACCAATCGAAAGGGCGTGAAAAACCCTATCGAAACTGCACTAGACAAAGTTTTTTTCATCGCTATTAGAAGAGTTAAAAATCGCCGAAATAGACGATATCCACGAAAATTCCAAAACTTTCACCCCCTCCCCCTCGGTCAATACTTATCCGAATGACAAAATTTTTTCCCCATAAACTACTATCCAATAGCACAACACTTTGCCTAAGTTTAACTTAGATCGGACAACTTTGACTTTTTGAGTGGGTACACTTGAGAAATAACGCCCCATATATATATAATGAGAAAATTCATAAATTATACTACTGTATACTACTGTAAACCACTCTGCCCGTCCAGTACGTGATGAATACAATAGGACCATTATATGACCGTCGCATCACTCTGAGTGCCGTGTTTGGGTGCAGGGCTGACGATATAAAATTTTGTTGATTTTTTTTACACTGTAGGGCGAATTATTCATCGTGCTCCGTTACAATACCCTCGCTTGCGATATGGTGCCAAACCAAAAAATGCAATTCGTTGCATTATTTTTATATTTTCAAAAATCAGTTTCATGCAATTTACTGTGAATCATATAATTTTTAGTATCATTATGTGTTTATTATTTTCATTAATTTAAAAATGCATCTATATTATTTAAATTATTGAATACATCTGGATTAAATTGACTTCTTGAAATTAAAATTTCAAATTTATCCGCCACTTTCTCTACTCTACTATTACGCCACTACCGGAAGTGGCAACTTTGTGAAATAATCGGAAGCTTCAATAAGGGGACTTCCCCCACCACGAGAGCCCCCGTACCTGTGTATACGACCGTGCACAAGTGTAAAAACAGGTAAAAGGAAATAATGTTCAATTTATAATACATATATAAAATTCTTTGGGATTAATTACAAATCTTTGAAATTCTACAAAAAATGAAATTAATAATTGGAAAATAATGTTTTTGAAATAAATATATTTGACGTTTTACTTACTATGTTTCTTTCATTTTTTCATTACTTAAAATACTTGGAATAAAGAAGAAGCCTTTGACCTTCTTGCCTTCTGATATTAGTGTCCGTAAAAATAATGCAATTGCTTAAATCTATTACAATTACAATTTTTTAATTTCAAGCATGAGTGGAGTCTTTAACCTTCTTAGTTTATTATATAAAAAAGTAAGAATGATTTCAAATATTATAAAATTTGCATGACTTTCCCCTTTTTAAATCCTTCAATACTATAAATTAAAATGCTTTGAATCATGTTCATCACCTTCCAGTTCGAAACTTTCAACATAAAAATTATTTCAAACTGGAATCGTTTAAAATTAAACCATCTTGAATTGAAAACATATATCGAAACCTTGAAAATAGTTTGGTTTCATTTTTTAATCTTTCCAATGTGTATCGTTTGAAAATAATTATAATTTATAGTTGAAAAATAATTAAAACCAATGATTAGCTGAATAATTCATGTTGACTTCGATATTAAATTATATTATTAAGTGCCCAAAAAAGATCTACAAATTTAACATTAATCACTTTTTGATAGGATGCGTAGTTTCTGTTTAATCCTAAAAAATAACATTCAAATTTTTGTTTTTATTGTAAAAAATGACACAAGGTAATAAAAAAAATGAGAATGTGTTTGTTAAAGCCGAAGTAGCTTTAACAGAAGAGAATTCACAATCACTAAATGACAGTTGTCGATGCTTTGACCTTTAATTTTAAAAGGTCTGTCGACAAATATGGAGGCAGTAGGCGCGCTCAAACCTACGAGCTGCAGAAAAAAAAACGCAAAAAAACTTGCGAGCCGCCTTTTAAAATAAAAAATGCTTAGCTTTTTTGAATAAAATGAAAAAATTTCATTTCTTTCTTTAAAATTAAGAGTTTTATCTTTAGAATTCTTCGAATTCGGTGAAATCATTGATTTCTCCCAAGGCCGTAGCCAGAAAAATTGTTCCGGGGGGGGGGGGGTATACAGTAGGAAAAAATGTCGAGGAGGGGTATGCAGCAGGAAAAACTTTCGGTTAGGGGAGGATATTCAGCCGCACACAGGAGAGTATATGTAGATTATGTACATGTTTCAAGAATTTCAGAAGGGGGTGTTCAAACCTGCCCCCCCTGGCTAAGGCCTTGATTTCTCCGAATTCCCAGAATTCCTTGAATATTCTTTATTCCTTGTATTCTCTGAATTCTCTGGTAGCCTAGAATATTTGGATTAATCTGAATTCTCTGAATATTCTAAATTCCTGAAATTACAGGAATTCTCTAAATACCCTGAATTCCATCCAGTTTTCTGAATTCTTTGAATTCCCTGAATTCATAGAATTTCTTCAATTGTTCTGAATTTCTCTGAATTCTTTGCATTTTTTATAATTCCTTGGATTTCATGGAGTTCTCAATATTCTGAAAATTTTATAAATTCAAGGAATTCAGATTATTATTTATTATTATTATACCATCAAGCCATTTCCCTTCCGGGGTAGGCATGACTCGCTAAGTTGCAAAATAGTAAAGTGGGGAAGGAGGTATAGATTTTTTATATTGATCTAGAATTTTCGTGTTATTTATTTAAATGACACGTTCGTTCTGCAACACTGCTCCGACCCAGGTTGCTGATCAATCTCTCTAGCGATCACCCCAAGTGAAGAGCCTAATAAGGTTGTTATGTGAGGTTCTCACTCGGGTCCATTAGTAACCAAGGTCTTTTGTTTCAGGCATCATTCACTGTACTGACATTCTTTTTATAAACTATTTTTCGCCACGCTTTTCTGTGCTGGCAGCTTCCTTCACGTACATGCATTTTTTCATGCAAGCTCTTCTGTTTCTATGGCTTCTTATGTCTTTTCGGATTAAGGTCTCATTCACACATTCTAACCATTCTTTCCGCTGTCTGCCTCTGGGCATACTGCCATTTACTTTACCTTTATACACTTGTTTCGTTAGTCGTTCATCTTTCATTCTTTCAACATGTCCGAACCATTTTAACTGATTTCTTTCCCATGTGTCAACTATTGTCTCTTTTGCACCACATTCTTTAAGGATTATTTCTTTTCTCACTTTGTCCATCAGTGTTTTCCGGCAAATTGTGCGCAGAGGTTTCATGCTAATCACGTTAATTTTACTCTTATCCTTTTCTTTACAGGGCCACGTCTCGCTACCGTATAGCACAGTCGGTACAAATATAGAATTATGTATTTGCCTTTTTAGCGTTTTTTGATATATTTTTACTGATGAGAATGGGCCCTGCTCTACCGATAACTTTCCGACCCTCGTTTATGCGCCTATCTAACTCCCCATCTATCTTCCCGTCACTAGTGAATAGGCTACCTAGATATATGTAATTGTCAACTTGTTCTAATCTCTCATCATTTAGGACAACGTTGCACATTGTTTTAGCACCTTATCCTTCAAATACTATGATTTTTGTTTTATTTACGTTAATTTTGAGGCCCATGTTCTGCATGCTTGTATTTAGTTTGCTCAACATTCTTTCAAGTCTTCGATTGATTCACCTATAACAACCTTGTCATCTGCGAAAGCTAACCCACGTACCCTCACTGTCTCGAGATCTACGCCTTCTTCGTCGAAGAGGGCCATTCTTAGACACTTGTCCATAAATATGATAAATAGCCATAAGGACATAACGCATCCTTGTTTAACGCCTTGCATAATATCGAACCAGTCACTCAGTTTCCCATTTACCCTTACACTCGCTTTGTTACCTGCATTATATTGTTTTTATTGCTTGTAGGAGCCATCCATTGACTCCGCACTCTTTGAGGACTTTTTTTGTGATCTGTCTTAAGCTAAATATTTGATCCGTACATGATCTTCCTGGCATAAATCCACTTTGGACTTCCCATATCTTTTCTTCTGTTATTTTCATTACCCTGCGGATAAGTGTTTTTGCGTATATTTTACTTACAATACTTAATAAGCTGATACCTCTGTAATTATTGCAATTGCTTTTATCTCCCTTTCCTTTGTATATTGGTACGATAATCGCTTTTCTCCACTCGTCTGGGACTTTCCCCATCTTAACACATAAAATCAATTCGCACAGCCTGTGAGGTATGTACTGGGCACCGTATTTAAGCATTTGAGCGCTAATACTGTCTACATCAGCAGCACCGTTTTTTAAGTTCTTAGTTATATCTCTAACTTCAGTGACACAGCCTTTCTCAATTGCGTCTTCTGATGCATTGTGTTCTATGTCGTAGTTCTGTTGTCCTATAGCTTCACCACCTAATCAGATAATTCAGAGAATGTAGATGAATCCAGATATACCTGAAAATTCGGAGGAATTAAAAAGATTCAAGGAAGTTAAAAGAATTCAAAAGGATTCGAAAGAGTTTGAAAGTGTTTCGAGAAATTCAAAAGAATGAAAAATCACTAGAAACTAAATTTTGTTTTGGTCGATTTCTTATTTTTGAATACCCTTTCTACATTAATCAGTAAAAAATATACAAAATTTGCTTGAAAAATGAAACCACGCCTCTCAAATTATTTTTTTCCAGTAACTAAACTATACTTTTTCAAAATCGGAATCATAGTAATCTTCTTTTATATTTGTGTATTATTAATTGGCAATGTAATATTTCCCGCGCGTTTTAGCGCGCGTATAATATTGCTAGTATATAATTTTCTGCTTTGTTTTGCAGCAGTTTAATTACTAGAAACTTTGAAAATACTGTAAGAGCGCGATATACCAAGTTATATTACGAAAAATAGGTTCACAGTTGTCGGAATAAAACTAAAAAGTATAAAACCGGCAGCCGATTGCAGCTATAACACGATGTCATACATGTTAACCGGGTTCCCAAGTGGAGAAAAAATATGGTTCCTATATATGGACCCATGTGGCGATTTAAAATAGGGCAGGTTGAAGATTTCTAATTTAAACATGGATTTCCACGTAGTTGGACAAATTCACGTCGATTTCCACGTGAGTGAATGCTTTGTAAATGTAAAATCCAACTAGAAATAAAAGCCTTTTCATCCTTTTAGAAGGTTAACATTTTTCGAATAAAGCATCTAGGTACACTGGAAGCTGGATTGAATTACGGTTTCGGACATGGCCTGCAACTGTCCTTGAAGCTATTTCCAGGTCCTCCAAACGTGAACAGTCAGGGCTGTATGACCCATTTCTATTTGGAATACATAATATTATGCAATATACGCACACAGCTGAGCAAGCCTCTCTCGACCCCCCGGACTCCTCTCTCACCATGAAACGTTGGGGGCATATGTTCTAGGTATTATTTAATCCGAGGTAACTAATTCCAGGTCCCAGTGTACTAATTTTTTTAATTTTAAGGATTAATTGCAAGTTTGCGGGCTAAACCACTAACACTTAAGATTGACCCGACCCGCACCGGTCGGGTTTTTTTACACACTCCTATTAGATATAGAAAATGATCAAAAGGATGTCTATCCTTTTACTACCAGTAGGGACACATAGGTAACCTGTATACAGATTTAAATCAATCTTGAAACGTCCTCGCCTTTTGCGGAGCCAAAATGAATAACGAATTGAAAATAACTTCTTATTCTTAGGATTTTCAAAAAATTGCAGCAACTTTTTCTTATAATTACATAATATGCCCTGTTTTTAGAAATTTTGATTAATTTTTACTTTGAATTTACCCATGAGAAAATCTCTTTTATCGACCTCGTAAATTCAGGTTGTGACTTCATAATTGAAGTCTTCTGAATTTTTTTTAGATGAATTTCAATGCGAACAATTTCAAAAGTCTGTGATATTTTGCCTGGCGGCGTTATTACTTACATACAATCAACAGAAAGAGGTTTGCTTAAATGAAAACAAGTTCGTATTTTTTTATAAATAATATAAGGAATATATTTCGGTTTCTTACACATAATCGGAATGTCGAGTATTTTGTAAATCTATTTTGCATTACAAAACCTTTTAATGATTCTCACATTTTTCTTTTTCACAATTGCGTACAATTGTTTTCCTAATTTCCAACACGCAATTATTCGACAATCCACTCAAAATTGATGAAATCCTAATTGCTGCGAAAATTCACTCAATTCTTTTTGCAAATATACACTTCTTTCAATAATAACTAAGCCAGAATGAAAAAATAAATAAATAAATTCCCAAAAAATGAACATGAAATGCCACCTATTATAATTCCTAATATCTGGCTCAAGTGTCTACATAAAAGCAAATGTTACATTTACCAAATTCCTGTCTGTCGAAATCATGTCGTAACTTACAACAAAAGAAACATAAATATCTGCGTACCAACCAAACGACTAATTGCGCACTCGCACGGATTAAATTATAAAAATCTACTTGTCTTTAATCTCTCTTTACAATTATACAACTTACTTCGAAAAATATCAATATTAAAATAATCATTATACTAATTCTTTCTTATATTCTCTCAAATCCTTTATAAAAATATGACCCTTGAAAATGTCCCAAGTTTCTGAGGTAGTCTCTAGTCAGTCGATTATCTGAAAATACCTACATCTTTTCAACACTTTTGGCACAAAGAAAAATTTGTAATGACTAATGAAACTATACTATTGGTAATACTGTGATCCGGAGAATCAAAGATCCAACTATAATTACATGCGGTAGGTAAACAGTAAGTATTAATTTATAATTCCTAATTCACAACCACAAGTATTTATTACTTATATTTGGCATTCACCTCTAATGTCTATAGTGTCATATGCAAACAAATTATATTAACTTTCGAATTTCAGAGGAGAACACTCTAAAAGAGACTCAAGAATTAAAGAATCCCATTCCAATACCTATTACAAAATTCTTATGCTAACGTCGTGAAGCTTAATAATACAGCAATTATTGGAAAAAAATCATTTTATTCCAGAGTCTCGTTTTGTCCAGGTTTCTCATAAATTTCAGCTAAACAAAATGACAAAAATATTGAAAATTATTTTACTTCTGATATTATAAATATGTTATTTCTTCTATTTACAAAGTTTAGATTGTCATGACTGTGCTGACGTAATTTGTACACATGATGTCGATTTTATCACTCTTTCCAAATTCCAATAAATCTGGACAGAACAATTTTCGGAAAAAATCGTTGAGCATCTTCGAAGAAATCATAATTGACTGTATAATTATTACATTGCACCCGGAGTCTATACACGCTTGTCGCTCACAGCGTTCTACACATGACTAGAATGCAGCGATTTTTTTTTTTTGTAGCCTGCGAATTTTGGTTTTCGTTCTTTTAAGCCTAAGATGGCCGACTATAAGTATCTTACGAAAAATACAATTGTACCTCCCTACAAAGTTACAGCAATTCAAATTATACTGAAATCGTTTTCTTAATGCTTGGATTTAGCAATATGTAGGAAGAAGGACACCTTATCTGAGCACTGATGACCGCACATGTTGCAAGTATACGGATTTTGATATCCGTGGTAGCCCATGTGAACAGTGTACATGACATCGTTGCCGAAAGAGATTTCGCAAAATTGGCAAGTAAATTCGCTGTGGATGCCACTGCCATCATCGGAAGTAGAGTCTTTTCTTTCTGCTAAAGCCTCCAGCGAAGCATAAGGAGCTGGTGAGTTGAAAATTTCTTCCGGAATCTAGAAATTCATAATCAAGTTAATAATTAAATAAAAAGTCAATAAAGAAAACTGTTTAATTTTTAAAATGAATATAGGAAACTACTTAGGATGACAATAATCTTGTCTCAATATCTCACCTGTTCATCATCTGATTCTTCCTCCATTACTCGTCTGTCCAACTTTACAGCCTTTCCTTTACGCCTGCTGGTGCCAGTAGTCTTAGGGCAATTAAGTACAGTCTTCTCCGTCTGCGAATTCGAATTGGGCTTGCTAAGGTCAAGAGGTGCGATCTTTCCTTCCACATAACCATCTTCTGGTGACGACATACGTTCATCAATCACAGGAACTTTGATTCCATTTGAAGAGGATTTCATTACTTCTTTTTGAACAAAGTTTGCCATGGGAGGAATATTTCTCAGCAACTCTTCTGGAATCTTACCACCGTTCATAGATCTCAGGTAATCCAAGAAAGCCTGGAATTTTATCGCCTTTTCCGCATCATCCTCGCCAAAAAAGGAACTAGGGAACGGTAAGCCGGAAAATAGTGGGTTATTTGACTGTGCAGACATAATGCTAGCTAGATCTGGCATAAGTCCGTTTATTCCGTTGACTCCATTTAATCCGCTTAAACCATTTAATCTGTTCATTCCATGCGTCCTGTTCATGACGCTCAGGTTTAAAATCGGCGACATAGGCGACATCGGTGACATCTGACCGGGTACCACCATTTTCGAAGAGAGGAAGGAAGACTGAAGCGCATTGATCATGTTATTGTTTAGTTGGCCCTGAAAAAGAACAAGTTATCTTTAATAAAACCTTTACATACAAAATAAGTATGTATAAAAGCTAATTTCCGTCAAAAAATATAAGAATTTTTATTCAAGGTTCACAAATTATCGTAAATGGATTCACCACTTACAAAACAGTAATGACTTTTGTATTTTTCGTGGTGCAAAAAGCAGGACAATTTCTCACCTGCATGTATTGGCCATCTTCTTGCATTTTCATTGGCTTCTGCTTCGGTCCTCTCCTGGTACCGTAGACATCGATAATGGGTAATGGATTTGGTGATCCATCCGCGTTCAAAACCATTGCAGGTTCGTGGTTGTACTTTCTCAAGTGCAGCTTGAGCGAGTGGCAGTACTTGGTGGCATAGGCACAATTAGAGCATCTGTACTGGTAAACATTCGAATGTGATTTCAGATGGCTATTAAGCATCGATTTATTGACACATGAATATGGACACTTGTCGCATTTGAAAGGCTTTGAACCAAAATGATTTCGAAGATGGTACTCAAGGTGGTGTTTGTACTCAGTCACAAATGGACACCTTGGACATGTGAGCAATTTGTCAGCCTTAATGTGACCCCTAGTGTGTTGCCAAAAGTCCAACTTCGTGACGGCTGAGTAGTTGCACTGCCTACACCTGAAGGTTTTGACTTTTCCCTGTAAAAGAAGTTTTAAGTTTAGATACTGCAAAAATACCATTTATAATATGTCTAGAAATCTTTTTAAGGAAGATTTGATTCTTACTTGTGAATTTACGCGTGGCACGTTCAAAGCAGCCTCATCAGTTTCCTCTGACTCATGTTCGGACCTGTCACCTGTCATTATTGGAGACAGTCGATTGCAGTCGTCAATTCCATTTAGACTTAGCGAACTCCTGAATTCCGGGGTTTCGCAATTTGTGGAATAGTGGGAGGATAGATGCTCGTTGAATTGCGCCCTAAGAAAATCGAATGCATAATTATTACATTGTTTCCAGCAATCATTTTTAAGGAAATAAGACTACCACATGAAACCCATGGGAAAATATCCACGTGGAATGTACGTGTATTTACACTGAAAAATGACATCCATTTTTGCATATCTCTTACGGTTTACTAGATATTTGCAGTTAAAAATAACGTTTAAATTACCACGTGTAATTCCACTATGAAGGTTTCACATTTCCATGTGGATATTTTCACCTAGGAACCAGAATTTAAAAATTGAATAGTCTTTGCAAAAAACATTAAATTAAAATGTACTCAAAAGTATTGCATTTTGAATGCTAAATTGCTATAAACGTAATATGCGAAGTAACACATTCACAAAAATTCAGGACTGAACTCCAATGTGAATTCATAGAAACATCTGGCGAATGCGTATTGCGAAGCAATACTTTTTAATCTAAAGTTTTTTTACATGAGTCGCAAAAAATGCTAAAACCAAAAATAAAAAAGAGGCGTAAATGCATGTTATCCAAATTTCAAATTCCCGAATTGAGGCTCGCGCAAAAATAAAGTACTATTGAAAAAGATGTAAACAATAAAAAAATAAATCTAAAATTCCTTTCCAGAAAATCAGTTGGAAGTTTTCGTTTTTGAGTTATTAAATATTTAAGCTAGACCAATCAGGTGCGCGGTATAAACAGTCGTGCGTACGTGAGCGGGAGTCCAACGTAGTGTAGGACTGTAAGGACTGCTGTTCTCCCCTCGCTAACCCTACCTCGGCGCTCGCTTCAATAACACTGCGTTGGACTCCCGCTCAGGTACGCACGACTGTTTATGCCGTGCTCCTGATTGGTCTAGCTTAAATATTTAATAACTCAAAAACTGAAACTTCAACTGATTTTTGGAAAAGGAATTTTCGATTCATTGTTTTTATTTTTATATAGCCATGTAAGTCCGAACACTTGAGTCTGGGGCACCCTGTATGTATGTATGTATATATACTCATATATATATATATATATATATATATATATATCACTGGTTCGTAACCTTAAAGCCATACCCGCATGCCAAAAATATGCCAAGGCACTTGCGAGATGGATGCAGAAAGCTGTCATCCTTGGGTCGCTTCGTGTCCTCAAGACACACGAGGGTTTCGCCGGCCTGTCGTTGTGATTTCACCGTGCCCTGTGACCACCCATCTCACGGTTGTGAGACGTGGCCATAGGTGTGATTTACCGCGGTTCTACTGGGGGCTATTGACATTCCTTTTTTTAGATGGCATTTGCTCTCAGTGGGACGCTGCGGTGGTTGTTCAACTCTTTTTTTAAATTATATATATATATATATATATATATATAAAAGCTTGCATACCAATTCGTCAGTTCCGCGATTATACATTTCACGCCGTCAAGGCGGACGCGGACTTCTGAATCTCCAGTTTCTTCATAACCGAACTGTTCTAAGTACAGCTTACATCGTTGCGAATGGCAGAGATCCTCTCCTAAAAATGGTCAGGAACCACGAGATGATTGGCGAAGGAGCGTTCCTTTACAAAGCCGCGGAGCAAGCGGCCGACACCCTTGGCCTGAATTTTAACGTCAGAAGTGAGGAAAGTGCATTACTCCATCTAGATGCTTCACTTCTGAAAGCCGAAGTTGCACGAAAATGCACGGAAACTTTCACAGAAATGTAGAAAAACAGACCTTGTCGAAAGAGCAAACTTTTGCTTTCCTCAGATCATCAGGGCATAATTCAGGTACAGAGGGTTTTATTCTCGCATGCCAGGACGGTGTCATTTCCACCTTAGCATACCGTGACCGCATTTTATGTGAAAAAGTTCCCAGTGATAGGTGCAGAGCGTGTCATGCACACGCTGAGTACCTAGAACACATACTATCAGGGTGTCCGATACACGCAGGAACGACATATATCTATAGACATAATGCGGCCCTAAGAGTGCTTTATTACCATCTTTGTCGCTCTTACGGTGTTGGTCGCGACCCTGCCCTGCCGAACGCTCCAAGGGAGATAGAGTCAATTGTCCAAAACGAGAAGTGCCAAATTTTCTGGAACTACGATTTTCGTACGGCAGTCTCTGTTGCACACTCGAGGCCTGACATCGTCCTCCAAGACTTCGAGAAACGAACTATATTCGTGATCGAATTCTCGGCTCCGTCCGAATACAACATCACTGCCAAGGAGAAAGAAACGGAGGAGAGGTATCAAGACCTTAAAAGAGAGCTGCAACGACTGTACCCAAAATATTCGGTACAAGTAATTGTCCTTGTGATAGGTGCTCTCGGCGGTGCGAAAATATGACTGGTTCGTAACCTTAAAGCCATACACGCGTTCCAAAAATATGCCAAGGCACTTGCGAGATGGATGCAGACAGCTGTCATCCTTGGGTCGCTTCGAGTCCTCAAGACACACGAGAGTTTCTCCGGCCTGTATATATATATATATATATATATATATATATTTTTTTTATCATGTTCAGGCCATGTGATAGTTACCATATGAGCCATATCAATTTATCCAGGGTTGTCTCCACAATAATAAATTTTTGTTTTGAAACTTTTAGAAATTGCAAAGAACATGAAAACGGACGTCTCATCCACTCTTCTTTTTTGAAAAATAAAAAAAAAAGATCACGTCGGTAATATTTATTATCAAGGAGATACCCCCAGAGAAACGGATATGTCTCATTTGGTAAATAACAATGTATCACCTGCCTTTTAATATATTCTTTTTCCATACAAATTTTAATACTTATTAAACTTTCTCTTTTCCCGAAAATTCAATCAGTCGATAATGCTGTTACCTGATTACCGCTCGTCGGTAATATCACACGTACAACATATGAGCAATTATATTTGCAAAACCATTTGAGAAATAGTAAAGAATATGAAAACGTGTGGCACTGCACCCTTTTCTTTCAGAAAATTAAAAAAAAATTATGAAGTCGGTAAAACAGAAATTAGATTTTTGTATAATAACAGAAAAAAAGAGTGTATTCACATCCGTTTTCACATTCTTTATCATTTATCGAATTTTCAGTAAAAAATATTGTATATCACACTTGTGATTGCGTCGTGATAAAATATATTGTATGACAAATGGCTCCTGAGCAACATTTTTCCCTCGTATTGTAACTTACATGCGGAAAAGTGCCACCTGGGGTCGTTGTGTTATAAATAACTGTATTATTGTGGACATAAACCTAGGGAAACATAATTGCTCATATGGTAAGTATCAAACGCCCTTAAGTTCCTATTTTCAGCCCATTGGAAATGAATAGGAGCGCTCTCAAATACTCAAGCGATAATTTCGACAACTGGTAATACTGCAACAGCATTATCGATTCTTATTTTGAAAACAAAATTGGGGAAGTAACTTTCCACAATTCTGTTAGTTTTTCGTGTAGAAAGTTTATGTAATATTAAAAATATATATTTAGAAATAAGAAAAAATGACATCTTAATTAAATGAGGAAAATACCTATTTGAAGTACTGAAAATGCAGATCGGGCATTGCATATTTTCATTAATGAGATTGATATCTTCGTGTGTCCTCATAGAATTAGAAACAACGTCCATTGGTGGCTGTTCACTTTTCATTTCTGGCGTGTTCTGTACGGTGGAATGTATGCTCCCAAAGTTCACAGGAGAATTTGAACGTCTATATAAATTCGGACTGTAGTCGTATGCAGTGCACGGCATGCCTTGTGAATCTGAAGTCGCGCTTCCTGGCGAAAGACTGAAATTCACAACTGAAGAGGATCTTCTGCTCCGTGGGGAGGCGGAATTGCTCGTATAGTGACCGGGAGAGACACCAGAGTCATCATTCTTTTCATCAGGTGATTCCTCTTTCTGAAATAAAAATATATATTTAAATAAATATACAAATGTTTTGAGTAAATGTGGTTTTTAATTTTTGTTTTGTAGCCGATAACGCATTCTGTATAAACCAAAAGAATTTTAAAAAACGTATTGTCAAACTTATGCTAATGCGCAAAGGGCATTTAGAAGTAGACATTTTGCTACTTTACAAAGGGGGAAAGTGAAAGAGAGATGAAAAGATATGCCGAGTGAGATGGACTTTATTTTGATATACCGAAGGGTCCATCGGTGAAGCGATTACTCACCAGGATCCTTTCCATTTATACATTTAACACTGGGGAGCCTCGTTACGCGGGGTTCTTCCGTTGAAGCCGATAAAATCCGAAAAACGAACATTTAGAGATAATGAAATTTTATCTGCCATGAGTTACTCAAAACAACTACCACTTTTTAGTTTAACTTATTTGTGATCTGCAATCAATTCTTTAAGATATGACTGTAAAATAAGCGAGGCGTACACAACTCCTCCAATCTGTGTATACAAAGTTCATTGCAATCACTCTGTTTTCACCTTGAAATCACAACAATAACTTTGCAGATTGACAGAGCAATCCCTTGCAATTATGTAATTGGTGTGCACTGAATTTTAAAGGTATGTACCCCTCGAAAATATGTCAGCTAAGGAAAATTTACAAATGATGAAATATTGGAATGGATATCGAAAACACCAAAAAATGATTTTTAAATTCCGAACTTTTCATAAATTTGTGTCATACATATTTATTATTTTACATTTAAGGATTTAAAAAGCGTTTTATTCTGAAAATTAAAAGAATGAAACAAAAAGAAGTTCGTGTATGCGTGTGCATCTCAGCACCCGACATTTTACTGTTTTGAAGGGGAGAGGGTGAGCAAGTGAGAAGGAGACAAATGGAGAGGGTACAATAAAAAGAGAAACACAGCTAAGAGGGTGAAGGTGGAAAAGAGAAAGGGATTTGATAGTGCAGAGGGTTCGATGGGGCGGCGATTACTCACCACTATTCTATCCGCGATACCCCAAGAGGGCGTGGTTGGTGAGTGGGGGGGATGATGCCGCTGCTCCTGAATATCGGTTTGCTGTTGTTCCTGGTGACTCTGATGATGTGACTGATGATGTTGCTGTGGCTGATGAAGTTGCTGATGATGTTGCTGATGATGTTGCTGAAGATGCTGCTGTTGCAAATACAGTGTTGGGTGCTGTTGTTGATGCTGCAGTTGTTGGTCCGACGTTAGCACCAACGGCTCTGCCGATTCCCAATTATCCCTCATCGTATCACTGAAAATTAAAAAAATTTTATTGAGTCATGCTTACAAAACTTATTTTTTAATTACATTTTATATTCCAAATACAAATTACGGCTCAACTAAACGAGCAAATGAAGTTATTGATAATACACCCTTTTTCTTTTTCATGTCAGTATTTTTCTTGTCTTCGAAACGCAAAGAATAAAAATGATATTATAATTATTATGAATTGATCAAATGCAAAATCATATCCAAACAAACTAAAATGCCAAATTTGAGTTTCAATGTGACATTTTAATTACTTTTTACGTAATAAGATACAATTTAGAAAAAGTATTGCAGGTCCATTATGACTTCATAAAAGTATTAGGAAATGAAATGTCATACCCTATCCTCTTTAAAATTCAATCAGTGAATTTTTACTGAGAATTATATATTTAAATGAAAGATTTCTAAAGCTATTTCAATCAGAGTTAAATAAAAATTTCAGTGCGGTTCAAAAGCAGAATAAGTTTCTTAAATATCAGTGATAGTAAAAATTGTTTGGAAAATGAATACAAAAACTCAGCGAAAATTCGGTAATTTATTTTACAGGCATATTAAAAGCAATACAACTAAAACTTCTGTAAATTTCTACTTTGCACGAAGTGTAAATATAATAGTAAACCTATTTGTATATAAATTAGAATGGATATCAGGAATCAACATGTTTGAATTTCTGAAACGCTACGGTTGTTTTTTTTGCTTTTGTTGAAAAAATTATTTCCTCTTTTTTACTTTTTTTTAATTATTGAAGTTTCTCGCTAGGGCGGTTTAGGTAAAGAATAATTTTTTTATGGTTTTTATTTTTATAATGAACAAATTTTAAGATAAAAAATTCTTTCATTTCTTGGAGTTACTTAAATTTTATTGAAAAATAAGCCCGAAATTCAATGAAAGAAAAGAACATTCTTTTGAGATCTGTATTGACTTTGTATTTTCAATTTTTCGGTTTGATCTTTATTTTTCAATTCAGTTCCAATTCTTAGTTGTACAATAATATAAATCAACCAAATTTATGCCTGGTGAAAAACAAAATAATTTTCAGTGGAGTCCCAAATGCACAATTATTGTAGTTTAAAGGTAGTTTGAAAATAGTAATTCAAAACTAATTTTTTCCTATAAGTCAACTACTGTAGAAGGTTCAAGCAGTAAGTGAATTATTTTCAATCCCAATAAAATGCTTTGACAACTTTTAGCGTTTCAGAATTAACGACATCTTAATCAAAGACATTGACAATGATGTATATATTTGTGAATAATTGGCTTTCTTGTGCATTTCACTTGCATTGAAATAAATACATTTTCTTATTTCGAGGTCAATAAAGATTTCAAAAGATTCTTTTATTGTGTAGACTGTTGAGCTTAGTTTCCAATAAAACTGAATAAAAGCAATTTCAATAAGGAATGAAAAATGTTTATTATCACATTTGTATAGTATATATAAAGGCCGTGTATAGGTTTACCGAAATTCGATGAGCGTAGGCCATAGGTAGACTAAATATTTTCAGTGTGCCTGGCCTTAAATAATTTAAAAAAAAGTAATGAGTAGGAAATAATTTTTTCACTAAAAGCAAGAAAACTAAGGGGTAGCTTTTCAAAAAGTAAATCGCTTATTCCTAATGGGCACAGTAATCTAAATGGAATAACATAATTAATATGTTAAATTAAATGAATTAAGGTCGGGTATTGAGCTTCGGCAAATTTTGCCGTATTTAAAGTTTCTAGTCATGCAAATTTTTGTGTCAATAAGGAACTTTCGGTTCCGATAATATTTTTTGCTACTTTGGAAAAATAGTACAATACTTTACTATTTTATCATAAAATAAGGAATATTAAGTTATAAATACACACAATGTGTCATATAATCAAGAATATTATACACTAAAAGCACACTAATGAATTGCTCATCACTTTACTATTCCCATATAATAATACACTTTATCACTAATTTGCGAATTGTCTCGTAGATGGCAGCACTTGAGATTCGAATCACGAATCCTCACGATCGCTCTTCTGTGACCTGTCACTAACACGCCTATTTTTTTAGGGAGATTTGGAAAAGGGGTTCGAGATGTGACAGATCACTCTTCTGTGACTAGTCACTAAAATGCCGTACTACAAAATTAAAATGCGACAAAAAATGCCGTATCTATATACACTACGATGAATTAATGGATGGAAATAAATCAATAAAAATTATCTGTAATTATCTTTTAGGTAAAAGTATTATAGCCAGAATTATGTTACGACCCTTCTTTCGAAAAGTTAAGTAAAGTTAAGTACATATAAATCGTTCGAAAATATTACCCGCTGTTTCTAGACCAGAGTAAAATTTTAAGAAACCTATATAAAATTCAAAACGTTGAAAATAAAATTTCCACAGCAGCCAAGTTCTGGCTACGGTCAAAGGGTTTGTGACAGTCATGGTCAGTTTCGAGAAAACGGGTTTGCAAACACAACTGGATTGCACGTTTTAGGCTAAAAGTCAGCTTTTCTATGAGCCCAGCCTGCTGCCACATTTAGGGAAACGACGTGCCCATGCCGAAAAGGTAGAGTTGATTTATTCAAGTGGAGCATTTTCTAGCCTGGACACGGAGTCAGATTTTGGCTATTCAAAGTAGCTTGCGAATCTCATTGTTCGTCATGTCCAAAGAGGCCTTCCGACTCCCAGCCATAAATAACGGCTGGCCGCCACTGTCTTGCAATGAAGAATAAAGGTAGGCGGTAGGGGTAGACTGCAGTGGCTTGAGCAGTCGAAAAACAAACAACCCTTAACGGAAGGACTAAACCCAAGGCTCTTTTATCAAATTTCCAACATCTTGTCCTAATCGACTTCAGTATTTTAATCTTTGGGTGTGAGGCATTTTTATTATTGAACAAAATTAATATTCCTATGTGTAGATTAAATATTATGCAACAATGAGAGACTTGCATTCAGAAAGAATTTAAATTATATCTTATCCTTCCGCAAGAAGAAGGATTTGAATATAACTGACCAATAGTGTGTTTTTTTTACTCATAAATAGTAGAAAAATAACTGCCAAATTCACAGCAAGATAGTTACTAATTTTCTTTAAAAAAATCACCGTACTAAAATATATTAGGAACAATATTACTGTGAATTAGTGAATTAGGAATATATTAAATGGTAATGGGCTACGATAAGCAAATTACATTCATTCATATCCTTCAAATACACACGGAGAAAAAATCTGCCAATCCTACACCTACAGGGATCTTTTACAATTTTCTGTGAAAATACTGTATTTTTTATACATCTAAATATCTAAAACGATCTAAAAGTAGAGTCCAGTCTCGACATGCAAAAAGCTAACAATGTTCTCTAACAGTTTGTTGAATGTAGGTTTTTGATTGAAATAGTAAGTAGTATAGAATTTTTCTGATAAGCAATTATGAATAAAACAAAAAAAAAGTAAACGTAAACTTTTAATGTGCAAAAATTTAATTTAATAGATATATGCATGTATCTTTACTAATTCAATTAGTAAAATTTGACGAACAATTAGTTAAACAATAAATAATTCAAACAATATTTTACATTTTGCTTTTAAATTACATAGTAAATTTGAACTAATTTTGATTTCGAGAGCTAGTTTATATCTGTTGGAGAAGAATATTCTGTATCAATTATAAAACAATGTTCTATAAACGCTGCATAACAATGCTCCACGTTTATTATGTAACAGAATCGATAGCTATAGAAGTATTATGTACACATATTTGCTGGCTGCAAGACCCACATGATACAAAAAAGCACAATAAAAAAACAATAAATAAAAGTTGTAAAAAGTTCAGAGCAAATAAAGGAAACCAAATAACTCAGTACTTCTACACACACATAATGTTATACAAGTTATCTATCTATAAGGGCGGTGAAAAGGAATAATTTAGCTCAAACAACAACTATTATGGAATTTTGAAATCATAAAATGTACTTCAATCAATATTCTTATTACAGCGTAAAAGAACATATTAAAATTTATTTTCTGTGGTGTTTTCATGTAAATTTTGCATGATAAGAGTTGGTAGAAAATATGAGAGGTCAAAGGAAAAGATGTTTTCTTCTTAACTTCAAACTTTCTATCAAAGCTATTAATTTACTTAACTATAATATTGTTAATCTCATATTTTAATAATATATTTAGTTAATTTATTTCTATAATTTTACTAAAAAGAATTAAAGTACATATACCATTTTATAATTTTGAATCAAGACTTTCTTTTAACATATAGAAACAAAATTATTTTTTTGCATGTGCATTTCTATTTTCTTTATTTCCATTCCATGAACCATATATTTCACTTTCTTTTCCTGGGTCTAATAAAAGTAAGCAGTGAAACGTAATAATGAGAAGCATCTTTGTCCCTGTCTTCGTCGATTGGTCAATCGATCGTTTTCCTCCTTTCGACCCTAAACATTGAGAACTGCCGGCTATTCTTTGTTTACGCTAACCAGCCCGAACCTTCCCGTTTTACTACTACTTTTTGCACGTACCGAGGTACGTACTTCTTACTTTCTCATGTATATTACATTAGGGTGGCCCTTACTTTTCACTTTTCGAATTTCTCTGCTCTCATCCCCCAGTTTTATTCGAATGCCAAACAAAAAAATCTCCAAATTTGAGCAAAATCGGTTAATATTTAGGGGGGCCGCAAAGACCATGAAGTTTCCCATGGATTTAACATGAGAAAAAGTCAGCTTTCTGTAAATCTAATATTTAAACGCGATAATATGTTACAAATAATTCCGTATTTCAGTATATTGTTCAGAATTCGTCAGAGAAAAAGAATCAATCATAAATTATAAGGTTGAATAATTTTAAGCCACTCTTATGGGTCCCCAAAGAAAACCCTATAAGTGCACGGAGAAAAATGGATGTTTAAACGTAACATCTAGATCTTCAGGGTTAACATATTTTATGTTTAACTATAGGGCAGCAATCTAGATGTTCAAAGTTAGGATCTGTGGATATTAAAAAGTGAGATGTTACTCTGAAACATCCAAAATGTTCAACCTGAAATATCCGAAATATTACATGTATGGTTATGTCAACTAACGGCTGTAAATATTTGAGGAATTTACTTATTTCTGAGAATTTAAGGAATAAATTGATAACTTATTTGTGAATTTAAAACTAAACTTGAATTTTCGTACATGAACGAAAAACAGATACAGGGTATGAAATGCCGATCAGATAATACATTCAGTCTAGCTAAGGTTATGTTTAATATTTTTAATTCAAAATAAAAAATAAAAATGGGGTAAGTTTGCTGAGAACGAATAATATGTAATCTGCATTTAAAATTCTATCTATTTGAGGTTACTTAAACTCATATTTTATTATAAATTCACAACCATTTTGTCAAATCACGTGTCAAATGTTCAAAGGTGTTCGAGTCAATATAACCTCAAACTTAAGAACATTGTTCCGTCGTGTAGACAGACAAAAGTCGTTATACAATTTTAATTAAGGATAGCTAATTTTGATTCTTTGAAAATGTTCAAAAATTGTAATATTCCATAATTGTAATATCGAAATTATATAGCCGTCAAATATAGTCGTGAAATTCGAATGCGCAATGCGCATGCGTTCAGATGATTTTAACATCTGAATATGTTACAGTTTAACATAAAAATATTTTTACGCCTAACATCTCAAAAAGATAGTAGATGTTTGACATGAATAGGGTAAGAGCACTAGTGGTTGGCACTGCGCCGGTTATTGGCACCCCCTTTAAATTTTGTTAAATATTAAGAAAATTCGAACATTTATCGTATTTTACTGATATTATTTTAATTCTAATATCATTTTTGCGCAAAACGATATATACAACTTTAGCAAAATAATGTCAAATTTAGGTGTAAAATATTTAATTCTCTTTAATTTTTAGGGTGCCAAGAATTTATCGGCTTTTCTAAAGAAAATCTTTAGCTGACGACATTTTTTAATTTCGTTATAGCAACGTTGTAAACAAGTAAATCTGTTTCATTTTTTGCAGGTATTTTGAAGAAATATTTGAAATTCAATAAAAAATCAGAATTAAACATCGGTGATAATGTATTTATTAATTTAAGAGGGGTGCCAATGGAAATTAATACAAAAAGTATGGTCTCTAGTCGTTGGCACCCCAGTGCCAATGACCAGACCATGCAATTCTGGAATGGCTTCATTCATTGGCACCCCCGCCTTGTCAGAAAAAAGTAAGGTTATGTAATCCCAAGATCTTGTGTTGACTTGAATCATTTCATGTATTTCTCATAAAATGAAGGTTGAGAAGTGCCGGAACGACAAAAGCCGTTATTAGTAGACGCAAAAGTAACTAAAAATTATAATAAATGAAGCTGTCATTTATATACCGGTAATCGTAACCTCCAAAGTTTTCTTCATATCATTTATTGTTTTTAGGCTTTTAGGTACAGTTAAATATTGTTGTTATTTGAATTATAAATAGAATTTTATTATCTTTATACATATTATGTTTAATAATATCGTCGTACAATGTTTTAAATGTTACGCAGATATGTATGTTAATATAAATAGCAAAAGTTTTTATTCAGTCGATGCACCGACTGAATAAACCGATTTATTTTGACTATAATCATATATATCCATGTTTGAATTTGTTTCTTGATTTTGCTAGTTTAAAGCAAAAAATGAAAAAATTAGTAACATTTATGTTTTTTTTTAATTTTATTTATTGTGATATGTATATATGCCCATCAGAGAGTATCTCTGAGGAAATAAAAACGTATACCGAAGAACACATGTACCATGACTATAAGCTTAAAGCTGCTGTCAAAGATATTGGCACGTCCAAAAACAAAATTTATAAAATACTAAATTTAGAATCATCAATAGAAAAATTATTTATTATTTTCAGATGCACAATTTGTTTTTAATCAATGTTTTAATGTAATTGCAAAAATTTTAAGAGGTTATGTGAGTGTAGTGCCAATCACTGGTGACGGGGGGTGCCAACAACTGGGGTTAGCAGTGCCAAGCACTAAAATTTTGGGACTACATACTTATTTTTGACAATTTTTCAAGTTTTTGTCAACATTGAATAATAATTTAACATTTCAAGGTATTCTTCATAAAATTTGGAGTGTAGATATAATTATCACTATTTAAGAATTCAATACTTTATGTGTTTATTTATTTCCTAAAGTCTACATTTCCTCTTAAGGTGCCAATAACTGGTGCTCTTACCCTATCTGCATGTTAGGCGGAACAATCTTACCCGTTGAACATCTACATTTAAACATCCATTTTTCTCCGTGTGACAAATTTGAATTTAACGTAATATTGCAGTTTATTGACGCTTTTTAATAGTTTAAAAAAAATAAATAATCATTAATCGGTAATTTATGAATACCCAGTAATTTTTTTGAACTAATATTCAATTGTTTAAACAATTTTAATTTGTTTAAATATTTGTTTTTTTCTGTTAACTTGCGAAATGAACGTATTTTCTAGACTTTATGAGTTATTTAATCAATAATAACAATAAAATAATTTGTTTAAATCATTTTACAATTATTTAAATAATACATATTTATTCATGCATATATTTTACCTAAAAAAAGCAGGAGGAACATTTGATATCACTAACTTTTCGACAAATTTTAATATTTTCAAGTACTAATTTATTTATTATGAATACTCGTAGATGTTTAAACTTTAATTTAATTATTCAACCTTAAAATTTACGTAGTGTATACAGATACGGCATTTTTGCCGTATTTTAATTTTGTAGTCCGGTATTTTTTTCCGTATTTTAATTTTGTAGTCCGGCATTTTTTGCCGGATTTAAATTTTCTAGTACGACAAATTTTCTAGTACGGAAAATGTTGACATCAACGAACTTTCTTTTCGCATATAAACTTTTTTGGCAGTGAGCATTGCTTTAAAAAATATTGAAAACTTTATTGGTTAACTTCTCGTGATCTATCATATCTCAAAGCCTTTTCCAGCTCTCCCTTCAAAAAATAATTGTTAGTATCTGGTCACACAAGAGTGACTGGGGTCACATCTCGATACTTTTTCCAGCTCTCCCTTCAAAAAAATACTTGTCAGTGAATGGTCACAGAAGAGTGATCTGTCACATCTCGAACCCCTTTTTCAAGTCTCCCTTTAAAAAATACGCGTGTTAGTGACTGGTCACAGAAGAGTGATCTGTCACACGTCGAACACCTTTTCCAATCCCTTTAAAAAATGCGAGTGTTAGTGACTGGTCACAGAATGGTGACCTGTCACATCTCGAACCTCTTTTTGGATAATTTGAAGATCAAAAATCAAGTTTTTAATTGTAAAACTTATTGTATCATTTTTAATTGCATAGCATAGATCACGAGATGTTAACCAATAAAGTTTTAAATATTTTTTAAAGCAAGGCTGACTGCCAAATAGTTGAAATGCGAAAAGAAATTTCGTTCATGTCAACATTTTCCGTACTAGAAAATTCAAGTCCGGCATAATTTTCCGTACTAGGAAATTTAAATCCGGCAAAAAATGCCGGACTACAAAATTAAAATACGGCAAAAAATGCAGGACTACAAAATTAAAATACGGCAAAAAATGCTATAAGCAATTCTTTAGTGTTCTTTTAGTGTGTAATGTTCTTGATTATACGACACTTTTTGTGTATTCATAACTGAATAATCCTCATTTTATGATAAAATAGTCAAATATTGTACTATCTTTCCAAAGTAACAAAAAATATTATCGGAACAGAAACTTCCTTATTGACACAAAAATTTTCCGGACTAGAAACTTTAAACACGGCAAAATTTGCAATTACGCAATATTACGTAAAATTCAAATTTGTCACTAATAGGGTTTTCTTTGGGGACCCATAAGAGTGGCTTAAATTATTCAACCTTAAGATTTATGATTGATTCTTTTTCTCTGACGAATTCTGAACAATATACTGAAACACGGAATTATTTGTAAAATATTATCGCGTTTAAATATTAGATTTACAGAAAGCTGACTTTTTCCCATGTCAAATCAATGGGAAACTTCATGGTCTTTGCGGCGCCCCTAAATATTAACCAATTTTGCTCAAATTTGGAGATTTTTTTTTGGCATTCGAACAAAGCTGGGGGGTGAAAGCAGAGAAATTCGAGAAAAAAATCCACCAAGTATAAATAAGAACCACCCTAATATTGCATATGTAATCAAAAAGACTTATCTTTCATTTTTGCATATTACAAGGACACAAATCTGCCGTTCTATGGAAAAAGGCGGTAACTAAAAAATCAGCGAACGAAGAAAAACGACAAAAACGTTTGAATATGGCTTTCCATCTTCCGTTTAATTTAATAGACATTTGAATACTTTTTCGGCTGTTATTGAATAATTCCGAATACGGAAAAGGGCAGAAGTGAAATTACAATGGGGTTTCATGGTAGTTATAATTGCTACCTTTTTCCGTAGAAATAATTCTCGAGACTTGTAGTTGCTGCCTTTTGAGCTGTCGACGCCATAATTTATTTAAACAATAATAACAATTTAAATAAAGAATTTCAACAGATCGATAGATCTCTCTTCAACGATTTAAGTGATATAAAAAAACTCATTTTCAGATTTTTTGCTGTAGAATTACATATAATGGTTAACTAAACAAGCAAATGAAGTTCTTGACAATAATCGTATTTGTCTTCATGCCAGTACTTTTCTTGTCTTCGAAGTGCAAAGAATATAAATGATATTATAATTATTATGAATTGATCAAATGCAAAATCTTATCCAAACAAAGTAAAATACCAAATTTGAGTTTCAATTTGAAGTTTTAATTATTTTTTACGTAATAATATACAATTTAGAAAAAGTATTGCACGTCTATTAATATGGTTTCATAAAATTATTAGGAAATTGAATTACGCCTTTTTCCGTAGAACAGCAGGACTTTTATTGAATTAGCAAAATGTTTTCTTGGTACTTTTGCAACCAAATTCTGTTGTTATTGTTACTTTCAAGGTTACTTTTGTAGAAAAGTAACTTGTAACGTAACTTTGTTACTATCTTTACAGATCTTGGAACATTTTCCAAATTAGAAAAAAACAGGTTTGCGAGATTATTATAGCAATTGATTAGTTTTTTATTATATTATAAATATATTGTTGTTCAACTGAATTTGACTTTTTCTCGTTTAAATTTATATAACTTATACTAGAAAATACTAGTTATTTACCAAATTTGAGTGTAGAACGCGAATTATATATGTCTTATCTCAATTTTTTAAAATAAAAAATTAAATACTCTCAAATATTTTTCATATTGAGACTTCGATCCTCAATCTTGCGTTAAAGAAAATATTTATGATAAAGTTTCCAACAAATAAAATTATATCCGACTACGGGGTAAATAAGAAACAATAATTCTTAGTATTCTCGTGAATAAATTTAAATTTAGTTAAATAAATAAACAGTATATAGAAAGTTAAGCTCTTCGCTCAAAAAAATGTCTGGTTAAATCAACCAGAACTCTGCTTAAATATGCCCTTACTATTTTTTCTGGTTAGACTAACCAGAATTATGGTTGAATTAACCAGAATGTCTGGTTCATTTAACCGGAATTCTGGTTAATTCAACCATAATTCTGGTTAGTCTAACCAGAAAAAATAGTAAGGGCATATTAAACCAGAATTCTGGTTGATTTAACCAGATATTTTTTTAAGTGTTGATTTGTTATTCGTTCAGTCAATCAAAACAAAACCAAAATTTAAACTTTTAACCGACCGCTTACTTTGTTTTGACAAATTTCAACGTATTCAGAAAAATACTGACCTGTCCCATTTATTATAATTTACTGTGAATAAAATTATTTAACTTATTAAAAACACAATGAACTGAATTGTAAAGAGGAGTATGTTTCCTTTGAAAAATTGAAATTTGTCAACACAACGAAATAAAAATGGTTGTATCAAAGTTTGCAGTTTTGTATCTTTATTCATCCAGTTAATCAAAACAAAAATTGATAAAATAAATACGCACGTGCTGCTTTCTCACGCTCTAACCAACGAAGATTCTCAGAAGGTGAAAGAAAAAGCACAAAAATCAAAACAATTAATACTTCCAGCTTTCTCTAATCCCCGGAAAATAGGAGCTTTATCGTTTGTATTGTGAATATCAAACAAAAGAAAAGTACTTTTTTAATAGTGCTTATAAGCGTAACGAAAATTGGAAACTAATTTTAACACACCGTTAAAAAACAAAGTAAAAATTTATAAAGTTTGAGGTCATTTAAAATATAATATTACATTAAGACATTTAAAAAGATCAATTATTTGCAATTCCTTAAGTTGAAAATAAAATAAAATTGGTCCACAAACCTTTGATGCAACTTTTCCAAAGAATTTAGGCCGCCGAAGGAAAGGGTCGAGCCTCCCCTAATCAGTTCACAATTCGACATTAAGCGAAATTTTCACTTGCTGATCACGACACAAATTGACGTCACCGTCTACACAAAACTTTTCCGAGAACACTCAGGATTCATTCACAGGATTGACTTCCGGTTCGGATACTTTTTGCAAGACCCCTCTACAGTCTTGACCCGAAGTCTAGGTCTTGACTGTGCGGTTGAGGTCGAGACTGTCTGGCGAAGACGATGACCATGAAACTTCCAAAGTGGAATACCGACTTATTGTGGTGGATTTGCGAGAGGGCTGCGCGGCTTTGGCTATACAGTATATCCCATCCCCACCACCTCTTGTGGGCCAATCACGACAGAACGATTGACAGAATTCATAGATGCTGCCACCACTGCCACGCTACCCCCATCCCTTTGCTCCTTTTCACGTGCGCTTCCGTATTTTTCCTGCGTAGCCCCCTTCAAGCCATAGACCCCCCTCTGATCACCCGTTACGATTCAATGTAGCGGTTTTCAAATCTTCGCCACTTCCTCTCCTTCCTTCCTCCTTTCTTGCACTTGCCTTGTGTAACGTGATCGTGTCAACTGCATGGAGGTCAAAGAACCCTTCAACCAGTTCAACCATTAAAATTCAAAATACTTTCTTGTCCCCACTTGACTCCTTTTACTAAATTTTATTTCGTCAAATTTGGTTGCGGATTAATTTTTAAACAGTTTCATACTTAACTATATAATAATTATCAATGTTTTTTGAAACTTATTTGTCACATCAATTTAATAAGTGTTGAATATTCTCTTCCGGAGTGAGGAGAACTAACAGAAATTAATTTTTTTAGGCACTTAAGACAATTAAATTAGGCACTTAATAGGAGCGTTCTTTCATTTTATCTTTCGGCATATTTTGTTGGGGATGAATTTTTTAACTTTTTGGAATTAACCTAGAGTTCTTTGGAATTCTTAAGAATCCCGCCGACAAAGAAATTACTGTCACGATAAAATATGCCGGAAAAGAAAAATTAGAATCCGGCATATTTTGCGGAAGGCAACGGGCAACACTTGACCTTTATTAAATTACTTTTTTTCGAAATTTGATTTTTTAAGTGATGCTTTCTAGATCAGAAATATCAAACCTGGCAGCACTCTTATCGATTTTAATTAAACTTGGTGAAGTTGTAGTACTCTATGGGTAATGTTTATTAATGGGTACTGCTACACCATTTTGAAGTTTTAGACTGATTTTTCTTCAAATTGTAATATTTCTGACACTTTTTTTCGAATTCTAATGAAACTTATAGGCGGTTTGAAAAACAAAATGCTGTATTATATAAAATATTTGAGAAAACATTTTTCAACATTTTCACCAAAAAATAAAAAGTTTTGAATGGAATTTTGACGGCAAATTTAAGTTATTTTGATGTGATTTCACCTAAAATTAGTATATTTATACACAAAATAATAAAATAATAAAATTTACAAGCTTAACCAATTTCAGATTGTGTTAGTCCATCCTTGCATGGATGAACTTTAAGGACTGGACCTAACAGCCATTTAGTAGGTGGATATCTCTCGTCAATGATCAGAATCAAAGAGCCTTTCTGCAAAAAGGTCATAGGGTGATTCCACTTAGAAAAAACGTTGGTAGCGTTGCAGACACTCCTTGGACCACCTTGTCCAAAAGCTATCCAGCATATTTCGTAAAAGCTGCCATCGTGAGAGACGTCAAACCTTGACATCAGCCAAGGAAGGTTCAGGAACGACAGCTAGGGAGCTTCCGATCAAGAAGTGACCTGGTGTGAGAACTGCGGGGTCGTCCGAGTCCTCAGTAAGTGGACAGAGTGGCCTGGAATTGAGAACAGCTTCAATCTGTGCGAGTAAGGTAGTAATTTCTTCATAAGTAAGAAGATGATCACCTATAACTCGTCTGAGATGATATACTTGACCGATTTTACTCCTGCCATTTTCCGCCGAAATGAGGGGCCGCTGGCCCTTCAATTGAGTTCCGTCATTGGTCAGAAGGGATGCGAGTTTCTCAAGCTCGTTTGAGGAAGATGAGAATAGAGCTCAGAGTTCTGCGTCTTAAGGTTATTGTATAGGAGGTCTTAAGGTTGGTCTCGCAGTCACTGCGCAAGGTAGCGCAAATGCCTTGCCTAACTGTGAACCTCTTATAAGCTGCGATGAAGGCATCTGCGGTGTAATGTGTGACTAATTCTAGGTAGATAGCTGAAGTCGAATTACAGACGAATAGAGCAATATATGCTTTGTAAGTACGGACCCCGCCCGCCTTTTCCAAGTTTTCATATTCATAGGTCCCGCGTAGTCAACACCAGTATGGAGGAATAGACAAAAATGTGTGACACGATTTGTAGACAGTTGTCCCATTTCCAGATGTAGGAACTCACTGAAGCCCTTCCGCCAAGAATCTAGAATTCTTTTCTGATGAATGTCAAGGTATCCTGAGTAGTTTCGTGGAGAGTATGAAAACGAGCATCCCAGATGAACAGTTGTATGAATGAAGAAATTTCCGATAAGATGAGCGGATGCTCAGTATTCCACGGAATGAATTATGCTTGAAGCCTTCCTCCAAGTCGTAGAAGTCCTTGAGTGTCGATAAAGGTTGTAAGACGAGCAAGATTATGAGCGCTTGTTAGTGAATCACCCTTTGGTAGCAACTTGTATTCCCCGCCTAAGGAGTTCAATTGAGTCACTTAGACCCAGTCATGTTTTGCCTCTTCTAATTCCTGAGTTGTGAGTGTAGCGTTCGACAGTCGGAACGCCTTCTTACTGAGACGGAGGATGAACTGCTTGCAGAGAGCCGTGATACGTAGGATTCGAGTCAAACTTGAATACTTATGGAGAAGATTCCAATAGGTGCTGGTGTTCCTTGCGATCACAGAAGTGGAGTGGACAGGACGTTTTTCAAGATTGTCATCAACAGACCTGTCCACCAGATGTGATGTTGAAAGAGTTGAATTGGAGTCAATCCTCGAGTAGAACAGTCAGCAGGATTTTCTTTGCCTGGTATGAAATGCCATTTTGCTGTGCGAACTGATTCTTGAATGAAGCATACACGGTTGTGAATAAACACCTTCTATTGCGACGGATGATTGCTGATCCAAGTATAGACGATGGCTGAGTCAGTCCAAATATGATCGGGTACTTGATCCATAACCAAGACTTGTATGATACGATGAACTAGCTTCATAAAGAGTACAGCTGCAGACATCTAAAGTCGACGAATTGTCAGTATTTTTAGTAGTGCTACCATCGTCATGCAACAAATCAGTGAAGTATGAACTTTCTCATTATAATCAATTGATCTAAGATACGCAACAGCAGCCAGAGCTTGTTGAGGTGCGTCAGGAAAGCCATGAATCACAAAGGAATTATGTGATGTTATTCCAAACTAACGGAGGCGTGATAAGGTATGAAATTCTTGAAGTTTCAGGAGAAACTTGGTCCATTCGTCATATAGCTGAGCAGGTGAAGAGTCATCCCTGTCGAGATTCTTTGACCAAAGCTCTTGGATGAAGATTTTGGCGTTAATTAAAATCAGTGCGAGAAATCCGAGAGAATAGAAGAGTCGAGCAATCTTGAAATGAAATGAATCAGAATTTGAATTCCGACTCATTCCGAGAGCGTGGACAATAGCATCTTGATCAATTGGTACAGATGCCGGAAAGACTTGTAGTAATCTGGTATGTGAGGATGTCATTAGATTTAGTACTTCAAAGCATTCTCTGAAAATTCCAATCATCTGGATGCACCTTAATCTGTCGATACGTTCTTTCAATATCCGATATAGAGACATTATGAAACTGGCGAAACCAGAGCAAGACGTCAATCAGCTCATTCTGACTTCTGTATGTAAAATCTCCTTGAGCAAGACACCAGTTGAAGAACGACTAGATCCATTAAACACCACTCGAAGCTCTGAAGTGATGGATCAGCTTGCAACTTCTTCGATAGTCTTAATAGCATTCGTATTTTTTTTAATGGCAATCTAACGATATAATGACCAATATCGTCTCGAGGGTGTGTGATTTGAATGTGGTTCTCACACTCTTGATCTTCGATTGACAGAGCTGACCTTGATGAAGCTGACATATTTTCTAGTTTCCAAAATCTCTGGAGAACCTCGCTAAGTTCTTCATCGATAGATGCGTGACAGCTCTGAACTTCCGATGAAGATGGACATGTTTCTGATTAGCCAAAAATTACCCTTCCAAAAATTGTGGCTTATCCGGTTGGAGTATGCGCTGAATCCTTCAGAAGATCTTCTTTGATGACTTGGCCATAATAGTCAGCTCCAATGATGACATCCACATGACCAGGTGATTAGAAATGAGGGTCTGCGAATTGAAGCCCTTTCAAATGCGGCCAATTTATGTTGCTGGTATCGATAGCTGAAAACTTTTCTGTAAGTTGTCGAAGAATATGAGAAGTGATAATGTATTCCGATGAGGACTCAAAATGAGGTTACAACTTGACTGAGACAGAGCCTCGCGTTTGCCCTGCTTTCACGGCTCCAACCCCCTTCACTTTTAGCGATGATTGCTGCCTTGGCCAGTGGAGACATTGAGCCAATCTCCCAGTGGTGAGAGATATTTGAGAACCTGGATCGATAAGTGCTCTAACTTTAATTCGCTCACCCCTGTCTGACATAACGATGAGCTGAACCGTAGTTAGAAGAGTCCGATAAGACAATGAGATCTGGATAACGGCGACACAGTTTGCTTGAACACTTGAATCTGAAGTTGACGATTCAGGCTTATCGGTTGAGTTAGCTTTATGAATGGTAGAATATGTTTCTTTCCACATTTACTACAGCGCCTGTTCGAACGACAGGCAGATGCTCGAAGTAGGCCAAAACAGTTACAACATATGTAGGTTGGGTTTGATCATTATTTCTAGCCTGCGTTGATCTGATTAATTTTGGCATATTCTGGACAGTTACCGGCATAATGATCCGAAGAGCAAATTATGCATTTACTGGAAGTACTCGTAGCTTGATCTTCCGAAACTAAATGACCCTTAACTGATTGCTGATTAGACTGAAATCCCGGTCTTCGTGATTTCTCTACTGCTGTTACCAAGCCAAGTAATGATTTTACCAAGCCTTGACTGATTTATAATCCAATCGCTGGACAGCAATGAAAACTAAGATATCGTCCCATGCGTGGACTAGTCGGCCAAGAGTTTCCAAGGTGCGATAGATTTGCGTTATGGTCGTGTATAGGCTCTTCGACTCCGATGCTGATTCTTTTGTCATTCTTTTAATAGTCAATAAATAATGTAAGCTTGTGTTAACTAATAAACATTTATTTTCATAAAAGGAAATAAAATAATCATGTGCCTTTCGGAAATTATCAGTAGTCAATGCAGTGTTCTTCAAAAGATGAGCTGCAGTGCCCTTGAGACTTTGCTTTAGATAATGCAACTTCTAAACAGGTGATAAGTTAGTGTTCGAAATCACCATTGAATCGAAAAGATCCTTGAACGGAAGCTATTCAGACGGTGATCCATCAAAGGTTTGTTTTGGCTGAGGAAGACACGGACCGTATACACAATGAAAAAAAGAATTTTTGGAACCAAGAAAATGCATTTACTTGAATCCTATTTCATAGCATTAAGAAAATATGCTTTAATATAGTAATTTTTATTTAAACCAGACACATATCTTTTGTTGATCTAAAGAAATGAATTCTTTGGCTATATTTTCTTAATTCAAATTAATATTTCTTATTATTATTTATTATACCATTAAGCCATTTCCCTTTCGGGGTAGGCGTGACTTGCTCGGTTGGAAAATAGTAGTGTGTATATGGGTATATAGATAGGTAATAAAGTAGGTAGGTATATAGGTATGATGTATATAGGTATATAAGTGTTAGGTATAGATATTTTAGATTGATCTGGAATTCTCGTGTTATTTATTTAAATGACACGTTTATTCCGCAACACTGCTCCGACCCAGGTTGCTGATCAATCTCTCTAGCGATCACCCCAAGTGAATAGCCTCACAAAATTGTTATATGTGGTTCCCCACTTGGGCCCATTAGTATCCAAGGTCTTTGTTTCAGGTGTCATTCACTCTATTGTCACTCTGTTTATAAACCATTTGTCGCCACACTTTTCTGTCCTGGTATACTTCTCTAGCTTCCTTCACGTCCATGCATTTTTCATGCAAGCTCTCCTGCTTCTATGGCTTCTCATGTCTTTTCGGATTAAGGTCACTTATACACTTGTTTCGTTAGTCGTTCATCTTTCATTCTTTCAACGTGTCATCAAGAGTAGAGCTTAATGTTTTAATGTTAAGGATTTTCAAAATCACTTTAAAGACTGTCCCGCCGGTTTTTCGTATAAAATTCATATCCATCACAAATAAATTGTTTAATCTTTTAGTTTTATATTTTCATACTCTCTTGGGTGGTCCTTAATTTTTTTTAAATATTTTAGGAGGGTTGAAAATTGTGTTGTTTTTGGAAATCTCATTGTCTAAAATGCTCAACTTTTTGGCAATCACCTATAAAATATGTCATTATAGAAAATAAAAGAACTTTAGACAAAATGTGATTTACTCAGTTTTTCCTCTTTTCTCTCTCTCACCGGCACTTCTAAAGTTGATGCTCTCCAATACTTTATTTTTGTTATTTGACTTTTGATTACTTGAAGTTGATTTATATCTTAAATTTGAAAAATAGATCTACAAAAAATCCCTTTTAAGGATGTCAAGTTCAAAATTAATTAATCTTTAACTTGATTTATAGAATTGACAAAAAATGACAATTCATTATTGCAAACAATTTTAGAAGAGGTTCCAATTTTCAACAATTTTAGGTTGTTATTTCACACCGGAAATATATATATATATATATATATATATATATATATAATAAAAAGTTATTAGATTTAAAAGCTTAAATTATTTTCAATAATATAATGTTTTAACAATTATAGGTCCCCGAGTCGAACTATTGATTCTCCATTGATTCTCTCGGTACTCTGTTGGTTCTCTTTTGCTTCTCTTGCTACTCTCTTGATTCTCTTTTGCTTCTCTTGCTACTCTCTTGATTCTCTTTTGCTTCTCTTGCTACTCTCTTGATTCTCTTTTACTTCTATTGCTACTCTCTTGATTCTCTTGCTACTCTCTTGATTCTCTTTTACTTCTATTGCTACTCTCTTGATTCTCTTGCTACTCTCTTGATTCTCTTTTGCTTCTCGTGCTACTCCGTTTCCTCCGTCTACTCCGTTAGCATTTTCCTAATTTCAAATAAGCGCGTGGAAAATGACCAATCAGGCGATCTTCGCCTCCACCAATCAGGTTAGTGGTGGCTTTTCGGAGCGTCATGGCCAGTCTTCTCTGGTCCTGGCTTCACTTGTTTTGCATCAGCATCATCATCAGCATCATTTTACTCATTGCCTGTGACTGATATAAAAAAATTGTCAAATAATGTCAACTGAAGCAGCAAAACTGAGACAGACTGCAGGGCGGAAAAGATCGTGGGCCTTAGTGTACTGGAAAAATTGTGGTTCCAGAAATGTTGTGGAGTTATCTGCTATCCCAAAATCGGAGCGGAGCGTTGGGAGCGGATAACTCCTCTTATTTGGAAGGACGCAAAAACAGGTTTAAGGTCAAAGTTTGACGCTAGAGTGATAGCTATAAGCCGTAAGTATATTTTTATCCTTGAATATTGAAAAAATCGATATAAATTGAAAAAGTTTGTCGCCTTTAAAACTAGTAGTTGCAAAATACAAGTACTTGGTTAGAAAATTCTGCATTTTGTTAAGAATTCGTCTTTTATAGTAGAAAGTCAATCTTTTTGGTTAAAAACTTAACTTCTTGGTTAGAAATGCATTTATCTTGTTCAAAATTCGCCTTTTTTAGTTTGCTTAAGGCTGATGGAACCACGGCCTAACCTCAAACTTGAACGACCTCATTGAACTCCATAAATACTTGAATTACATATTTTTTAGAAGCTTAGCGCCTATTCCTTTTTTGATTCAAGTCTGTATTCGGAGTGAAAATTGCTTAATATCAATGGAGACAGGACCAAGTTTCGGAATGGATCAACCTTCGCAAGTAAACTTGCAACTGATTCTGAAGATATTGTAAACTGGAGCAATACTTTTATAAATTTTTGAACTAATAAGTTATTGTTCGATTTAGTTTTTAATAAATAATATGTGTCCTCATATTTAAGTGGTGATTAGTGTATTAATGTTAGTAAATGGATTATTACATAATAGATATAGATGTTTCCGTTTCTGCATCTTGGAGAATCAAAAGAGTATCAATGAAGATTCTCCTTACATCCTCTATGATTCTCCATTTATATATATTAGTAAATGGAGAATCATAGAGGATGTAAGGAGAATCTTCATTGATACTCTTTTGATTCTCCAAGATGCAGAAACGGAAATATCTGCAGGAGAAGAGCATCAAGAGAGGATCAAGATTACATTGATTTTAATTCTCTTTTGATTCTCCCAAGTCCTCGGAAATGGAGAATGTTGGAGAATCAACAGAGAATCAATAGTTCGACTCGGGTCGCGTTAACGTTTTACGTCAAAAAATTATATTTGAAAACAAAAATCATTATAGTTCGAATCATTGGATTTCGAAGAAGATTTACAATTATCAATAATTTTCCGTTATGTTAATGTTTTTCGTTGAGAATTATTGGTATTTTTGAAATAAAATTATTAGTTATCAACGAATATGTACCATGTTTCAACAACTTTAGGTTATGTTGGCGTGTTTAATCTGAGATTGGTATTTTTCACAAGAATCATTAGATTTAAATCCAATGACTTCGTTTAAAATAAATTATATTTCAAATATTTCAAAGAAGATTCAGAACTTTTTAACCATTTCAGGTTATTTTGGTGTCTTACACAGGAATTCAAAAAAGGATCCCATTTGGGTTCCCATGTAGTTTATTATGTAGGCTTTTTCAGTAGGGATCGGTATAGGTTTCAAAGAATATTTACAATTTTAAAACAATTTAGGATTATGTTAACGCTTTTCACAGGAAATTGGTTATTTTAAACAAAAAAATTAAATATCAAAGAAGATGTACAATTTTAAAACAATTGAAGGTTATAATAAATTTAAATCTTTTTCGGGTTTCAATCGTGTGCGAAACTATGAATCTTGCCGACGTTTCGTGAATATTTCAGATCACTTCTTCAGGGCTGACCTGAAACTGAAGTTTCAGGTTATGTTGTTTTTATATATGTATTCTTTACGATGCCTGTGATTGGCCAGAGCACCCCATGGTGGGAAAGGGTCGAACTCGATTGGCCAATCAAGACTTTTTTTTAAAAACCCGGGAGGACGGAAAATCGGATTGGTATTATATCCATTGTCCTGAAGAAATGAACTGCAATGTTCACGAAACGTCGGCAAGATTCATAGTTTCGCACACGATTGAAACCCGAAAAAGCTTTAAATTTTAAATTTATTATAATGAATCATCGTAAAAGCATTAAATCTATTAATTTAAGGTTATGTTAACGCTTTTCACCTAAAGCAGTTATTTTAAACAAAATTCATTAAATTTCAAAGAAGACTTAAAATTTGGAACAATTTTTTCTTTGACAAAATGGGTATTTTCAAAAATTAATTAATCATAAGATTGCTCAGATTTTTATTAACCTTCAGATTTATACCAGAAATCGGTATCTTTAGGTTAGGTTACTGTTTTTCGTCGGAAATTGGCTTCTTTCCAACCAAAATGCTACAGTTTTATTGTCTACATATTGTATAAAAATATTATATATTAATTGGGATTTTTTTGAAAATTTTAATGTTAGTTTTAGGCTTTAGGGTCAGATACATTGAAAATAATTGAATTCTTTCAAACGTTTCGACACACAATGGTGGCACTCATCAGTGGATTTGTTTAAATCTACGAAAAGTACATAATTTCCTGTAGATATGCAATGTGCAATTGAAAATGTTATTCTTTGGTTGATATCACAGTTATAAAAATATATAAAATGTTATTATATTTAATAAAATTATATATACATTTCTGTGAGAGTAAGATTTTTTTTCTATAATTGCACTGTGGCAAAACTATAAAATAATTTTAAAAATTGAAGTTAAATAATTATTGATATATTCTTTGAAGATTTTTGCGATGTAGATTTGACGAAAACCTTCCCAGTGGGCACAAAATCATGAACATCACAAGAATCTCCTTAGGACGTTCTTAGGACGTCCAATGTCAGTCCAGTCAACGTCTCTACGACGTTCAATGTCCTAAAGATGTCCTAAAGACGTTTTAAGGACATGGGACGTTCTCGGGACGTCTAACGTACTGACATTAGATGTCCTGAAGACGTCTCTAGAACATCCTTAATTTGTTTGCCCACTGGGTTTACACTGTATATAGTAAGAAATACATAAGCATCTTGCGCGAAATCTAGAACGTGATGCACTTCAAGTCAGTAATTTAATATTCGCCAGAGACAAACAATTTCGAAGCAACGTGAAGTTCTCAAAACATATCACCCTCACTTGTTCAGTGATTCCCTCGATTCAAATTCTAGAGTTCGCGCAAGATTCTTATGTACGCGCGGAAATAGCGAGCTCCCATTGGTTCTTTACAACACTCAATAGTTTAAAAACTGTTGATCTTATAAAATTTTGTCACAGTAGTTTTTTGTTCAGTTTTGTACAGGGAATGTGTACGTACAAGGAATATGATGAGTTCAGGATCACCCTGTATACTATTGTCAATTCAGTAAGATAGCAGCGTAATTGAATCATAGACAGTTTTTTTTAAGTGGGCACTGTTTGCTTAATATTTTAATTACCTACGGATTATTATCGCCTATAATACTGAATAGATATATACCCGACTTGCCCCTGACCGTCGCCCGACTGGGCTTTTAAATAAAAATATACCTGGATAGCCCCCGACCATATATCCCGGCTGGGCTCTCCGGAAAAAAGTGGCCCGACTAACCCCCGACTAAGAATCATGTTGTATTAAGGCCAACTGGGGCTATTTCCACATGGGATAATTTTAAAGCAAAATTCAATAAAATTTAGGTTCAAATTTTGTTTATATTTTGGCAAGATTGCGATATCCGTGGCGACAGAGTTTTAATGCGGTTTCATTTAACAACAAAAAACCGATATCTCGAAGACTATTCGAGATATCAATTAAAAAATTTCAGATTCGTGTTTGTCGCAAAAAATCCTTTAGGAATTCACATTAAAACTTCGTCGCGATGGATATCGTTATTTCCTCGAAAGTTTTAAATCGATATCTTGAATAGTTTTCGATATATCGTTTTTTTATGTTAAAATTACTACCTTTTGGTCTTGATTAAAATAATTTCTGAATATGGATTTTGGTGGGATTTTTTAGAAAAAACACGGATCTCAAATTTTTAAATCGATACCCGAATATTTTTCGAGATATCAATTTTTTATGTTAAATTGAATAATTGAATAATGCAGCATTCCTAACCCTTTTTCAACGCCTCATGGCGGGGGGAGCGGAAAGAACACCCCTGTGACTGGTCACAGAAATAATATAAAGTTACACTCCCAGCCCTCTTCCAACGCCTCATAGGGGGCGGGAAGGCACCCCTGTGACTGGTCACAGAAATAATGTAAGGTCACACCCCTACCCCTTTTCCAATGCCTCATGGAGGCGGGAAGGCACCCCTACAATTGTCACGGAATTGAAAAAAGTAAAAACAATCGATATTTCGAAAACTAATCGAGATATCGATTTAAAACTTTCAGATTCGTGTTTCTCGCAAAAAATCCTAGAGGAATTCGCATTAAAACTTTGTTGCCACGGATATCGTAATCTTGCCCAAATTTTAACGGAGTATTATTTTTCTCAACCTTTTAGTATTGATATTTTTTTAAATTATTACATATTATGGCATTCTGCAATGCAAAATCGAAATTTGTCAACACTACAAAATAATAATGGTCGTATGAAAGTGTCCAGGTTTGTAATCAAACCAAAATAAAAGTTAATAAAATATATACGCACGCGCTGCTTTCTCATGCTCTAATCATCGAAGATTCTCAAAAGGTGGAAGAAAAAGCACAAAAATCAAAACAATGTATACTTTCAGCTTTTTCTAATTGCCAGAACGTAAGAGCCTTATCGTTTGCAATTTAAATATCAAACAATAGAAAAGTACTTCTTTGACATTGCTTATAAGCGTAACGGAAATCGCAACGTATCTATGATTTTAACACACAGTTAAAAACCAAAATAAAAATTTATAAAGTCCGAGGTAATTTAAAATATAATATTACATTAAGACATTAAAAAAGATAAAGTATTTGCACCGTCTACGCAAAACTTTTCCGAGAACACTCAGGATTCGTGCACAGAATTGACTTCCGGTTCGGATACTATTTGCAAGATCTCGCAACAGTCTTGACCCGAAGTCTAAGTCTTGACTGTGTGGTTGAGGTCGAAAGACTCTCTCGCGATGACGAAGACCATGAAACTTCCAAAGTGGAATACCGACTTATTGTGGTGGATTTACGAGAGGTTTGCGCGACTTTACCTATACAGTACACCCCATTCCCACCACCTCTTGTCAGCCAATAACGACAGAGCGATTGACAGGATTCATAGATGCTGTCACTTCAACCATTTAAATTCAAAATTATTTTTCATCATACCTCAATCGAAAACTAGACTTTCGATGCCTGTGGAGCGGGTCGAAAATCGATTTTTCTACCCTAGGGAAGAAAACTTGATTGTCAACCCGCTCCACGGGCATTGAAAGTCGATTTTTCGATTATCGATATGATGAAAATATACATGAATCGGGTCGAGGCAACAATTTCACGAGTGTGAAGTTAGCTGCCGAGCTCTAACTCGGACAGCTAACTTCACACTCCTAAAATCGTTGCGTTTTGACCCTCGTCACGCAATATACTATTTTTCGCCACTCAACTCCTTTTATTTAAGAAAGAGTGTCGGCGGTCATTCCATTTTTTTCGTCAAAATTGGTTGCGGACTAATTTTAAAAAAATTTCCTACTTGACTATATATAATAATATTATCAATGTTTTTGAAACTTATTTGTCACATAAATTTAATAAATGTTGCGTATTCTCCTCTTGCATATTTTTCTCTTTCGGAGAGAGGAGTACCTTACCTTATTGCGTTAAAAGGGAATACAGGATTATAGAAGCGTCCTTTCATTTTCTATTTTGGCATGTTCTTAACTTGTTGGATCTAAACTGGAGTTCCTTGGATTTCTTCAAAATCCCGCTGACAAAAAAATGAATTTGACGATAAAATAGGCCGGAAGAGAAAAATTATAATCCGGCATATTTTGCCGGAAAGCAACACTCGAACTTTATTAAATTACTTTTTTTTTTAATTTGGTTTTTCAAATTCCAGGTCAGCAATATCAAACCTGATAGCCATCTCATAGATTTTAATTAAACTTGGTGAAGTTGTAGTACTTTTGATGTTTTAGGCCGATTTTTCTTTAAATTGTAATATATCCGCTACTTTTTTCGGATTCTAATGAAATTTAGAGGTACTTTGTAAAAAAGATGTTGTTTTATATAGAATATGGAAGAAAAGAATGTTTCACGAAAAAAAAATTAAAACAATTTTAGGATTGGATTTTTGATGGGATACGCAGTAGTAGTCCATTCGAATGCTCGTGCCACGCAGTGGCTAGGCCGACAGCAGGCTTTGGCGTTACTTACACAATGCCAATTGCCAATGTAATTTCAAAGGATATTTGCAATTTTTTAGCATCTTTAGGTTATTTTGATATTATTTCACATAAAATTCGCAGTTTTAAACAAAAAATACTAAAATTTACAATCTTAAACAATTTCAGATTCGTCGGAAATTAAAATTTATATACAAAAATCATCAGATTTAAAAGAAGATTCATAATATTTTAATAAATTTAGATTACGTTTGGCATATTACATAGAATATAGAATGTATAAAATGGTCAAAATTTGAAAGTTAGGTTGAAAATTGTCTGATGTAAAACATTTTTAATTTGAATTATTCAATTTTAAACGCTTCTAATTCAAAATTATAAAATGTTAAACATTTGAATGAAAAAAGGTTTGATTTCAGGCGCTATTTTCATGTAAAATTGTAGACTCTATTTATATTTCAAATACCTCTGAATAAAAAGTTTTAAAACTTTTATATAACATGAGTAAAAGTAACTTCAATATGAAATAATCTCAAAAAATAGAATTTTAAAAATTACTGAAACACAACCATTTTTCAACACTTTCGAAGCGTTATTAAAATCGCAGTGTTTATACCATTTTCAATATTAAAACTTACCTTATAACGTTAATTTTTATGAAAATTTTCAAAAATTGAGCCCTTTTTCAATTTTTGATGACGAAATATTAAAAATTGAACTTTCGAAATTCTCCACTTTGGAGGTTTTGTTAATTTTCAGACATGAAAAATTCAGAATTTCAGAGAGAAATTCAGGATTTACAGTATAAGTAAGTCAGTTCTTCATTTAATCCCGAGTATTTTTTTACTGAAATGGACCAATTCCATGTCAAATCATCTGAAGAATTTAGGCTAATTTTAGTAATTTTGATGAAAATTCTAGCATCCTTTCCTTTCTCCTAGGTGTTGAAAGGAAAAACCCTAAATAATTTTTGAACAACGAATACATTTAAAATTGTTGTCTCCGAACGTCCTATAGTTTCGTGATGACATATGCCCTGCAGGTTTTTTTACAAAATCGGATTTCTTTACTTCTTCTACACGTTTCTTGGAATTAATCGAACTATTTTTAAGGAACCCACTCTTCAAAGTAAAAAATGTTTATTTTGTTCAATAAACAAAAACCTATTTAAAAATTATTGTTGTAAATCAGTTGTGGCAAATGTTGCATGTATGGAAATTTTTATTATTTATCGTTCGAAAAACAAGTTTTAATTTTGATAACAAATTATAATGTATAATACGGATATTAGAGTTGTACTTAAATAATAATCAGGTTTGCTTAAGTAAGGAACAAAATATATATTTTTATATATAATATTTATTTACAATTTAATACAACCGTACATATAACAAGCATGTGGAGTAGTTATCTAGTTTAAACTAGAATATTCTACATACATTACATACATTTTTCCTATAAATTCTTAACGGACTACACTCATTAACAAACTTTAAATTAAGTCTGTCGCCGTGTATGCATAATATAGGAATGTATTTTTTGGGAATCAATAGTATAGAAGTGAAATTATATTATAAAGCAAAAGATTTCTTACAATTAATACAATGATTTCAAAATATATTGTATACATTTGACTAAAACACTCTATTTACGATAATCCTGACATTCCTGACTGATATCTCAATTTTGGCACATACTCATGGTTTCTCTTACAATTTAAAAAAGTAAACTCTTTGGTTAAAATTAATAATTCCTTATACATATCACACATGTATTTTGACTAATTACATGTAAAAGTGAGAGTATTGAATTTTCAATTAAATAATTTATCATTTCGTTAAATAAATTTTACTGCACTCATTCTGAATGACTCCTTTATACAAAAACAAAATATAACAGACAAAAAAATCAGTATTATAAAAAAATATATTAAAAAATTAATTGTTATAAGAATATCGTGCAATTCGAGACAGTATTATTGCATTTTTCATCTTCTCTCAAATTCTAGATTTATTTACAAGGTGTTTTTAAATCGTGCGGTGCATTTTCCTTTAGAATAAAAATCCCATCTGCTCATCATCGGACTGCACTCCCATGCCTTCTGTGTCCAGCCTTACCGCTTTTCCCTTGCGCTTAGAGCTACCTATTGCTTTGGCACAATTCTCGAAAATTTGTTTCTGTTGACTGTTTGAATAAGGTTTGCTGAGGTCAAGAGGCGCGATCTGCTCATCTGTGTAATCATCTTCATATTTTGGAATCCGTTGATTGATCAAAGGAATGTTGTTAACATTTGTATGGTTGTCCTGAATGCAATTCACTTCTGGGATGTTGTTGTTCAAAAAAGACTCGTTGGGAATCTGCTCGCCTTGCATGGTTTTAACGTAAGCCAACCAAGCTCTGAACTGCATCGCCTTTTTCACTGCTTCGTCGTTGAAGAAACTAGAATTAGTTGGCGGAAAACCAGCAGGAAATTGGTTGCCATCTATTGAAGCCATGAAATTAGTCATGTTGGGGGGAAGATCGTTTATTCCATGTGTTCTGTTCATAGCGTCCGGTGTGTTCATTTGCGAAGAGATCATATGGGTATAAAGCATCTTCATCATGTAGCTCTGAAAAACAACAATTTTATGTAAATATTGTAACGTAATTCAGCAACTTTGATTATTAGTAGTTTTGCAATTGAAATATAACTTTTTCACCCTCCTGGATAGTTTATTGACTAATTTCTACTGCTATGAAAAATAGTGGTAATCGTATAGAAGATAAGATGGAGCTATTGTCCTACGTACAGGTGGATGATTGTGAATGATATTACAACTACAATGGTGACCAAACGTGTGTATAATAAACATTATAAATAAAATTGCCTAATTGTTTTTTTCGAATTTGTGGAAACTATTTTGTGAATCTTATTATTTCGTTCTCAATATTCTTACCATCGCATCAGCTTGATTCTCTTCTTGCGCTTTTGTCGGCTGCACCTTTGGTCCCCTTCTGGTTCCGTATACATCGACAACCGGCAGTGGATTTGGTGTCCCATCTGCATTCAAAACCTTCCCTGGTTGATGCTGGAACCTCCTCAGATGAATCTTGAGCGAATGCAAGTATTTAGTGGCGTACTCACAGTTAGCACACCTGTACTGGTAGACATTGGAGTGTGATTTCATGTGACTTTTAAGCATCGAATTATTGACGCACGTGTATGAGCACTTGTCACATTTAAAGGGCTTTGACCCAAAGTGATTTCTAATATGATACTCGAGGTGGTGTTTGAACTCTGTCACAAAAGGACATTGCGGACAAGTGAGCATTCTCATAGGTCTGATGTGAATCCGCGAATGCTCCCAAAATTCTTCTTTCGTGGTAGTTACGAAGGTACAAGCCTTGCATCGGAAGGTCCTCGGCCTTTGCTGTAAAAGAAATAGAGATCGAGATGTTAGAAAAATCTTAAATTTTGAGTGTAAAGAGTTTGTTAAGTAATTTTTCAGAATGGGTTTCTATATATAGAAGATGTAGTTGCCTTGTATAAACTAAAAAGTAACGTTCATAATTTACCTGATGAACAGCCTTCTGCTGAAAATGGCGTTCCTGTTCCAAATCAGACATCGCAGTTCGTGTCGTTTCCCAATTGTTCCTCATCATATTACTGCAAATTGACGTAAAATAAAGGTTTTAAATCATTCTCATAATTATGATTTTATGTCTAACACTTTTTATATAATGTGCAAATCAAAAATAATACATTATATTGGTTCAAATGATAAAAAATACAAAACAGAACTTGAATGCTTCATGCAATATGGAATCAAGTATATGTTTATCGGTTTTAACATTTTGACTTTTGGTGATCAAATAAATAAAAAGTAAAAACAGACCGTTCTGCAGCAGGTAATGTAATTTTTTGGAATTCTCTGCAATATTGACTATTGTGTAGAATTTGTTAATATTGTATTACATTCTGCAGAGTGTAGAACGGTATATTTATTTTATTGAAAAAAAAAGTTGAGAAAAAATACGACTTGATTCCATATAAAGAACAAATAAATCCTAAAATAACGGGTAGTAGGCCATTCACAGAAAAAATAAATCATATAAAATGTTGTATAATATTAAGATCAATTTTTCAACTCGACGAGTCCGAATAACAAGCAGGTCGTTGCTGAGAAAATTTGGGATTTTCTTTCAGAATTTTCGAAAAACTAGACGCGGCCTTAAATATATTTTTTTAATCAACTGATAAACGAGAAATAAAATGAAAAGTTAAAATTGTAATTTGTATACTAACAGAGCTGGAGAAAAGTATTAAAAGTTTTCATTTCCTAAATGAATAAAAAAAATGAACGAAGCACGCGCGACTGATGCAATAATTAACTGAACTAATAAAAAAAGGGGGAAACGGCAAAAGCCAATTTTTTCATAAAAAAAGCAAATAAGACCTGCGCATTTCTTTGCTATAATTTTTATTTAGTAGTTGTATTCAAGTATCTCTGCGAACACAGTTCCATTTTTTAAATTACTTAAGACCGGCACGATTTACGTTACATTCTTATTTGTTATTTCAGGAACAAACAATACAAAATGTACTCCTAGTCATCAAAATTCAATTTTATATTTACTCTCGTACTTTCTGGGTTTTAAAAAACTCTTTGCACTACATTGCACTAATAAAAGACCTATAAACCCCAATGTTTGTGAAAATGACTGAATTGGAGGGTCAAGTTTTTGAAGCCCTACAAAATTATAATTGCTTATATGTAGCAAGTTTAACCAAATATCCACATACCTTTGATGCATCTCTTCGGAAGAATTGGAATTCTCCGATAAATCCAGGCGGCTGAAGTAGTCTGATGGCGGTCCGTAAACGAAATCACGATTTAACATCATAGTGGTCATATTCACTTTTTTCCCAGATTTTCAAAAAATTATTTCCTGTTCCAGAACACTTCGACAGTAACTTTTTACGTAACTTATACAAATTTTATCTTTTGGAGCCTCTGAAGAGTCTAAAATCTAAAGTCTAAGAGCAGACTAGAGACTACCTGGACTCGGTCTTAACACAGAGGCATCAGGCGGCAAACTGATTGTCAATGACCATAACAGTTCCCAAAAGGTACTTAGGTACTGCACCTTCCTTCTTGGGTGAAACAGAGCTGAAACTATATTGCAAACTACAAATTGGCAGTAGGGGCGGTTTGCCTATACCAGTGGAGGGGGTGGCGTACGTACGCCTCTCAACTCTTCGTTGTGGATCTTTAGTGAGAACCAATTACGACAAAGTAAGCGATGAATTATCCCGTCCAGTGGGTCACATTTTGGATTTTGGACTGGAAGGGGAGAAGGTCCTTTTTAACCCACTACCACACTGTCGTGCTTTTTACCTACAACCCGAGTAAAACAAAATCCACTGCACCCAGAAAAATAGATTGTCTTCATTCATCACAATCTTTTTGTTGACCGAATGTGGTTGATTTCAGAAAACATTTTGGTTAAATTAACAACATTTTTGTTTAGTTACCCAAATCCATTTGATTCAATCAATGAAAGTTTCTCATTGAATTGTTTTGTTGATTTTAGAAAATATTTTATTGATTGAACAACATTTTCTGATTGAATCTACCAAATATTTTGAGAGAACTTTTTACTAGAATCAAGCAAAATATTTGGTTGATTCAACCAAAACATTTTTTTAAAAGCAAGCTTGAAAGCGACGGACGCATGTGCACTTGGTACAAACAAGTACTCGAATTCAAGATGATAGTGAACGTGCACGGAGAAATTATTGGTTGTAAAATTTGGTATTATATGTAATATTTATTTTTACAATAGTTCGATTGCATAGAATGCGTATAGGAAGAATGACTTTCCTCTTGTCTTTTGTCATAGACGTACGATGTATATTCAATTAAACATTATTATAGAATAAAGATATAACATGAAATTAGCTAATTATCTGTATTAAACATTTTTATTAAACACCAAAAGTACAATTTTAACAAATCTGTCCATCAATAGATAATAATAATTTCTTATATAACATCTGGACATGATACAATACTTAATTATCAATAAGTACAATTTATCAAAAGTATACTTTAAATTAAAGTCAGTTTATTGAGTAGCTGAAACTATCACTTTCTCGAAAAATCAAAACAGCTAAAATTGTTCAAACTTTCTCATCTCGAATATTCCATGAAATTGGTATTATATGTTTAACTTCATAAGTAATATAAAATACTCGTGGTTGCTTGAATAAATACTTTTTTTCAAATGTTTGTTAATTGTCCAACCAATTTTTATTTGAACTCCAATTACTTTTTGAATCGGTTAATATATTATCCCTTTTGCCTCTTGATTGAATGATGATTTTTTCAGTAACATTAACGGCAACGCGTTACTTTTTAAAAAAAGGAACAGTATAGGTTACGCGTTAAAATTTTTTCGAAAAATAACGATAATTTAACCGTTACTTAACGGTAAAGTTTTGGAAAATTAGTAAGTTAACGCGTTACTTTTAAGTGATGACGTTTAAAACACTAACAGCCAATATATCGATACTTAACCGAGTTTTATAATAAGTGAGCAAGAATCGCACATATAAAAAATAGGATGTTTCAGCAACTACAATGTGCTTAAATTGTTTTAAAGACAGGAATATTTCTTCAGTTTCGTGATTCTTAACATCGGGAGAGGCCAGACAATTCTCAGTAGTGAATCGTATTCGAAATATTAATTCATTCATGATGCATTCACATGCCGTTTCCGTATTCTGGCGAAAGTCAACGTGGGGTCGAAGTCATCGAAGTTCCTGAAGAAAAGAGAAAAATACGATATAGAGAAAGAAGATGTTATAGGACTATATGTATATATGGATGCATATGAAGAGAGAGAGAGAGCTCTCGGCAAAAGAAAGGTAGAAAGGGATGTCAGTATTCGTTGTCCAATACTCATGAAAAAAAAGAAGAGAATGGCTTCGGCAAAGACATCCCTTCGCCACGAAATCACCCAAAAAAGAAACCCATTGGGGTAGGAGAGAGCAGAGAGAGGGGTGGGGGGGTCCAGAGAGGGACACGCACGTAAACGCTAGGGACTGTCTAATTCTGAAAAGGAAGCAGAAGGGAAATCGTCTAAAACATAAGGCTTCTTTTGCGTCGAAAAAAAAAATAGAAATTCTATTTCTCTTCCTCATTAGACAAAAAATAACAAACCGAAAACAAGTATTCTTTCAAGCCAATATGGTGGGGGCTCCATTGAAGCACCCCGCCCGCAGTTAAACTTAAGACAGTGAAAGCTGAAACTGCTCACTTATTCGATTTTTGACAATCAATTAGAAGAAGGAATTTGAATGAGATATTCTTACATACTTCATACATATAATCATTTTTTATGTAGCAAAATGGAGTGACAAGCCACATTTAATTCACACATACACACAGGAAAAAATAATGATTAAAATCATTACACCTTAAAATTGGTTTAGATTAAATTTAGCAAAATTGGACTAAATTTAAGACCTCTTAATTTTAATTGCAGAACTGAGTCTTAAATTCAGTCAAATTTTACTTAAAAGCAGATCAATTTTGCTTAAAATCAGATATATTATGCTTAAATCCAGATCAATTTTACTGAATTATGTTTTATTGTGTGCAATTATATTTATTATTTTGTTTTTATTAAAATCATATTTTTTTTTCTAATTGTTCATAAATAATTTAATCCATAGCGGTAACTGAAAAACTATCATTCATCAACCCCGTTGAAATCACTTTTGACGAACAGTCTATTCTTACGGAATTTTCCGTAAGACTAACCCATTATCCAGCTCGTTCAGGGCTAACGTTATGGAAAATTCCTAGTGCTATACTAAAATCGGTCAAGTATAGTATACTTGACCGATTAGTTTTACGGAAATTCCGTAATACAGGTCAATGCCCAATTTTTTATACTGTAATATATTTATTTTTCTTGTAATTGCAGAAAAAAGAATATTGAAACAGGTTAATTCTACCTATATAATAATCTTCAAATTTATTCATTCACTTTCTTGAAATTAAAGCTCCTATGTTTCCGCTCACTTATCGCGTGCTTTTGTATCTTGCTTTTTTTCTGCCACCCAGTTTGACAGTTTATTGGTATACATCATTTTCACATCTTATAAAATTCCGTTTCTACTTAAAGTTGTAGTGATTAAATGGAAATTCTTGAGTCTTAATTGGAATATCAAATTCTCATTATATTAGCTCAACATAACCTTCATTTTTATCTAACTTTATGATATCACTTAAAATTAGATGCAGCGTTAGGGAATAGGGTGGATCGAAAAAAATTGTATAAATTGAAAATGCATCAGCACTGAGTAATATCTTCCGGTTGGGTGGAGTCTCGCTGGCTTCTAAAAAAAAAAAGATCATCGAAGTAGGAGCCGATGCAGAAGTGTGTGCATTTTGTAGTGTTTTGTGGGGGCCCCCCAAATGTGGGGACCCCGGACCGCGGCCACGACAGCCGTTATGTAAATTCGGCCCTGTTTATTAATCTGCATAATATGCCTAATTCTTACAATTTTTTTTCTATGCTGAAAAAAAATTATTTGTAATTTTTAGAGTATCCGGATTTTTTTTCATTTTTAGGTTTCCATAAAAAGTAAATTTCTCCTATATAAACTCAAATAAAAAATCTTTAAAAAAATTGTAAAAATTAGACATATCGCATGCAGATTAAGAAACAGTGATATTCACGATTTTTCCAAAGCTCTACAATTCCCCAAAGGACCCAAAAGGAAACTTTTCAGTGCTAAGGTGTTTTCAATTTATAGAAAAAAATTTGCCGCTCGCAAGTTCGAGCGCGCTTAGTGCGCGCGACAGTTGGTTCTCGCGCTTCGCGCTCGATAATGTCTCGGATAATGTATTTACCTCGCGTTACGCGCTCGGTCTTTTTATTCCCCACACATTCTTGCACAGATATTTTAAAATTAAAGGTCAAAGGGTTAACAAGTGTAATTTGATGATTGTGAATTCTCTTTTGTTAAAGCTCCTTCGGCTTTAACGAACATATTCTTATCACGTATCTCGTGCTTCGCACTCGATTTTGTCCACAATGTGACCTTTTCTACATTATGTTCAACACTATTATATCTAATGTATATTATATCTAATGTATATTATATTTATTTCTGTATCTCGATCTGGTACTGCTTATTTAGTTATTGCAAAATAATGTACAAATTTTATTTTTCATGATGACTGTAATATTTTCTCCTTACTTTGCACTAATTTGTATTCTCAGCTGCCCTGAAAATGCGCCCGGTTTGAGCGCGCAAATCAGAAGCTGTGATTCGAACCCCTCATAAACAACCATCATAAAGTGAAACTAAACATGTTTTTTTTTTCAATTCGACTATGAAGTGGGTTCTCAAAGCACCTACGGCCTTGACGATTACATTCTCATTGCGATACTCGCGCTTCGCGCTCAACAGCTAGGTTATACAGACGATTGCTTTTGAAAAATAAAACCATGTAAACAAAATGAAACGGAATATGAGAAATTGGTATGTTTTTCGTTAAATGTTTTTAAATATTAGATTTCCTTATTTAATATAATTTACATTGTTGAAATAAGTAATACAAAAAGTAAGAAAAAGAAGTTTATTTTAATGAATGTTTACAATAATATAGTAATATAGACAAGTTTTCTTGTCATGTACAAGAAACTTTCACCAAAATTTCGGAAACTCTTTAAAAAATTTTGTTTACAAATTTGAAAACGCTCTTACTTTTTGAATTTTGATCGAATCAAAAAATTTATGAGGATAGTTTCGAAATATATTTCATATATCTAGTAAAAATTTTGATTGAAATTTTTTAATCTATTAGAGAATTTTTTTCCCATTTTTTGGAAATTTTCGAAATGTTAAAAAGTATATAACTTTTTGAATTTTTATCAAAATAAAAAATTTCATTAGTATAGTTTTCAAGAATTTCTCCCATCTAAAAGAAACTTGGACAAAAATTTCTGAAACTTGAAAAAAAAATGTTCAAATTTTGAAAATGCTCTAAAATTTTTTATTTTAATTGGAAATATCTGCTTAACGAAATAATCTTTCATTTTAGGACCCTTAAAAAGGTTATCAAAGGCTAACTCGATTGCACAAATCCTTCAAAAGTTAGCGTGGCTACAACATTCAGGTAACCATACATACATCCATACACTGCAGTCCCGCTTTACCAGCCGTGTCAGGGTAGGGTTTCCGTTATTTCCCAAATCGATTTTTTTCTAGTGATCGCCCCCTAAATTTTTAATTAATGATATAAAAAACAATATCCAACACACGAGAGCTCTTATTTTTCGAATTAAACCGTGCCTTAATCATGTTACTTTTCCCATTTAAATAACATGGAATTTTTTGACTTTTTACGTTTAATTTTTGTTCTCAGAAAAAAATAGATGAAAAAATGTAATGAAAAATTTTTCTGATGTAAAATTGAACGCCCTACAAAAAAGTTCTCTTACGAATTTTCGATTAAATCACTCCTTCTAAAGTTATTCAACGTTTAACTTGTGGTTAATATCAATTTCGTAATATTTGGAACTTTTTGCTCATTTTGACACTTTTTGACTATAAAATCATTAAAAGAAAAGATAAAAATTGTTATCACTAGAGCACCAGTGATTATTTATGTGGATTTTATACCTTAAACTAAAAATTAAACAACAAAAAACATCGTTTTCTGAGAAATAAAAGAAATAACAAGAAATAAATAATACAAAGATAATAATAAAACAAAGAAATAATAAGTAGATACTACTTATATTATGTGGAAAAATATGTTATTTCTTTTATTTCTCAGAAAACGATGTTTTTTTGTTGTTTAATTTTTAGTTTAAGGTATAAAATCCACATAAATAATCACTGGTGCTCTAGTGATAAGAATTTTTATCTTTTCTTTTAATGATTTTATAGTCAAAAAGTGTCAAAATGAGCAAAAAGTTCCAAATATTACGAAATTGATATTAACCACAAGTTAAACGTTGAATAACCTTAGAAGGAGTGATTTAATCGAAAATTCGTAAGAGAACTTTTTTGTAGGGCGTTAAATTTTACATCAGAAAAATTTTTCATTACATTTTTTCATTTATTTGTTTCTGAGAACAAAAATTAAATGTAAAAAGTCAAAAAATTCCATGTTATTTAAATGGGAAAAGTAACATGATTAAGGCACGGTTTAATTCGAAAATTAAGAGCTCTCGTGTGTTGGATATTGTTTTTTATATCATTAACTGAAAATTCCTACTCGGTGGGTTTCCTATCACCACTACGTAGCGCGTCCTCAG
>CAKNYM010035475.1:0-18591 GCA_932195095.1 Andricus curvator
AAATTTTACACAAATCTAATACCTTCTCTAGATGAGAATGTAAAAATGTCGATTACGTAGGAATTAGATAAGTATTGTATGGCCTCAGTTCGAAATTCTACTACTATACTCTCTAAATCTGAATCAGCGACAATTCGCCGGTTGGCGCGCGTATACAGTAAGGCCAAATTCATACCAGTCAATTGAGAGAACAATTTAAAACCTTTAAATTAAGAATTGTTTAATTTTTTCACAGAAATTTAAATTATGGATTTTATTCTTTAATTCTGAACGGTTGGAAGTAAAAATTGGTCTAACCGATTGTTGGCTTTTTCCATTTTCTCAGTCTTTTTTCCTTTATTATGTATTTTCCTCTAATGAGTCGAAAAGGAGGTAGTTTGGAAATCTAATTTTGAATTGTAAATCATTTTCATGTTCTGATTTCGTTGCATAAAATTATTCATAAGAAAGTAGATTTCATTTCGCAAATTAAACCTTTTCAATTTCTTAAATTTCAACTAATGTGCAAATCCAAATTTCGAGCTATTGAATTTAGAAGCGTAAAATTTTAAAAGTTTAATTTGCACATTTTCAAACGTTTTTAATAAAATGTTCATTTTGCATAATGAAAAGAATTCCGGAATTTTTCAGTTTTTCACGCTTCACTTTATGACATTTTATATATTTTAAGGACTTACGTAATAAAATACGTAAAAGCGTATATAAGAGAAAATAATGTTTTTAACCAGTAATTTCTTTTTATTAATCTTGTAATACTCACTGAGACGAAGATAATTCATTTGGATAATTTCTTGATTAGACTGTTAGTTTAGTTTTTCAAAAGTTCGAAATAAATACAAAATTTTCTAATTTTCTCGTATGTGTATACACATACGAAAAAATTATATACTTAAATAATTAAAAAAAAATATATATATATATATATATACTAAATTATATAATACACGAAGTCACACAAAGGTGTATACGCCTTTTGTGTGACTTTGTGTAAGGTTTTGAGTCCCCGAATTTCTTAAGCACTCGAGCCCCCGCTGTCACGAGATGCTACTAACACATTTCAGCATGCCCAAGGAATACACAGACGAGTAAAGTGTGTATTGATTTCTAATGTTGGAGAACCTAAACTAATAGTCTAATCAAAAAATTTTCAAAATAATTTATCTTCGTGTCAGTGAGTACTACATGATTCAAACCAAGAAATTGTGGAACGTTAAAAAATGTAGTGTGGAAGCGGTGTCTTTTGCAAACCTTATTTTACTGTTTTTCTCGTAAACTATCAATTGAATCAACATATTATTCTGTGCACCGAAATCAGAGCATGCAAAAATGCACAAATAGAAATTAGATTTCCAAATTACCTTATTTCCGGCTCATTTGAGACAATTACATAACAAAGGAAAAAAGAAGGAGAAATGGAAAGAATCAAACAAAACCAACTTCTCACTCTTTCCTTATTCTTTCTCCGTCTTTTTTATACTACTTTTTTATACCTTATGTTTCTAAGCCAATTTAGACATCCTCATCAGGGGTTATTTACAGGATTACTACAGGGAGAAACTTATGCTAATTAAAAGTCACATAATATCTGAAAATCAAACCAGTAGACGTTTATACAAGAAGTTACTTGATCTAATTCTCTATTGATTAGTGAAAATTGAATTACCTATAAAAAATTGTATTTTATATAACAAGAACATAGAATCAATTGATCCAATTAGCTGATATCAGTTTTTTTGCTGTTTAAATAAAATTCCTTGATATTTGTCATCGGTCCTCTAATCATATCCATTCCATTTCCTCAATTTCTATCAATTATGCTGAAATACATAATTTAAGAAACAACGGTCAATAGGAATAAAAATTAAAAATTAAATGTAAAAGGTTAAATCCCTGCACATATTTCCACACAACATATTCCATTACTTTTTCCCACAATCATCACAACACTAATTGAGCAATATATATATTTTTTAAATTTTTAACGCGAAAAATATTTCTTTAAATCACAATCACAGTCCAAAATACAGAAAGTTTTATTTTAATGCATATTGAAATATTAAAAGTTGAAAGTTAAAGCATTAGAAAAGTAGTATATTTTTTTAATCTTTAAAATTGGTCAGAAAAGCAAGAAAATCAACATTGGTTTTAAACATGAAACCTCTCAAATATTGCCATATTTTGGAAATAGTCGTATCCTACTTGTTAGAGAGAAAAGTATGTAGGGGGCGCTTTTTTATACATAGCTTTACTTGTTCTTGTTATAAAAAATGAATTTTTATAGATAATTCAAGTTTCACAAATCATTGGAGAATTGGATCAAGTAACTTTTTGTATAAACGTCTATCGGTTTGATTTGCAGGTATTATGTGAATTTTAATTAGCATACGTTTTTACCCTAAGGGCCGGTTCCACCAAACTCGGTTAAATCAGTGGTTAACTGACGGCGGGTTAAAGTTAACGCCATAGTTAACCTTGGGTTATCCTGTTGTGCGTTCCACCACATTTTTCGTGGGCGCGGTTAGCTAACCAGATAGTCGTTTCGAAGTAACTCCTATTTTACTTTAAATCATTCGTGTGATTGGCTACCCGTCGGTCGAATGGAAAGCAAAGCAATATGTCCGTGCGCGCCAAATCCAGGTAAGGTTGGGCCACGCTCGTGTCTACACTAACCTAACAAAAGTGAATGTTGGTGTATGTTTTGTTCGTGATATATTAACATATCACATATAAATTCAAAAACATCTTTTTCGACTTCGTTATCAGACGATCTCAGAACTTCTTCCAAAAACTCCATATTTCACAACGACAATGCCGTTTTTAGGTTAGAGGACGATTAAGTCGCCTTAACCGATCAATTTTGACCGGTTAGATTTAACTGTGGTTAACGCGAGTTAACCGGCCGCTAAAACGTGGTGGAACGCGTAACTAGGTTTAACGGAGGATTAACTTTTTAATCGAGGTTGGTGGAACCGGCCCTTAGTATTCCTGTAAATAATCCCTGATGAGGATGTCTAAATTGGCTTTAAAACACGTTGGTCCGTAGTAGCATAACAAAGATGGAGAAAGAATAAGGAAAGAGTGAGAGGTTGGTTTTTTTTTACTCTCCTTTTTCTCCCTCTTTTTTTCTTTGTTATTTAGTTCTCTCGAAGTTGCCCGAAATTAGGTAGCTTGGAGATCTAATTTTGATTTGTGAATTTTTTCATTTTCTGATTTCGGTGCATAAAATTAATCGTAAGAAAGCAGATTTCATTTCGATCTCGATAAATTTTTTAATAGAGACACTAACCAATAAGAGTCGTTCCAATCTGCAGGGTTTGCTTATGAATATTTTAAGAGTTCTTTTGATTGAGTCCAAATAATTTTTTCCTCAATTGGTCGATACAAATGTATTTAATTTAAATTTTATACAAAGGATGTTTTTGAATATTAGAAATTTTAGAAATGTATGATTTTTGGATTATTTCTTTTCCTATTTGGAAAATGTAATAATCTGATAGATTGGTTCAGAAAGTTTCCGTTCTGAAAGGTTATCGGTTTCTTAGTCACCTTTATATATAACATATTTTTTTAAATCTAGGGTGATGTTCTAAGCTGTATACTTTATTATACACGTAAAAAATCTCCTTGAAAACGAGTTTTCATGCGCATTAACCGTTGCTTAAAAAAGATTGCGTGCTCGTCGTTTTGAGTCCCAGGATCACGTTGTCTTTTCCTTCTTCTAGTACACCTGTGTAGTGTGTAGGCAAACGAGTCACGAGTCAGCATCACGGTCTTACTTGCAAGTATCAGCGTTCGGTAGGAAAGAGTCGCGGCTCGAGGACAAAAGGGGGCGTAGTGGAAGAAGATTGTCAGTGTAAGAAGACCCCCTGGCAGTCAAGTCGTCAAGGTGAACCAAGCTCGGAGTCAAGTGGACGAGTGCAGGAAGTATAACGTGGAATAACGAGTACCCGTAAAACCACATGGTTCTCGTTTTGCTCGTCGCACGTATTAACCGCGTGCTGCGAGTCTGAACAACTATAGCATTCATCTTAATGTTTTGCCTTAGGCGATCTTTGTACTGTCCAATTGAAATTTTAATATTCTTATACTTTGTACCTTTGTGCTTACGGTGAAATAACTAATGAATAGTATTAATAAAATTTTATAATCGTATATATATATATATATATATGTAAATACGGTATACGTACTGTATATATTTGCAGTTGTCAAAAAAAATAAACTTGCCGCAGGGTGTCCCAATTTCAGTTTTATGTTCAAAAATGATTATAAGAAACATAATTTCTAACAAAACCCTTTTAAAACAAACATGTAAACAAACTACATAAAATGGAGTATACCAGAGACTCGATAGATGAACAATCTCGGGGGTTGCCTGAAAATGGCCTGGTTCATATAACGCGTACAGCGAAACGTAAACAGTCAGGGTCGCCTCAACCGTTTCCATAATATTGCGCAATCTACTTGACTGAGTAGTATAGTGCATGCGTCCCTTCAGAGGTGGAGTCGCAACTGTCTCTCGCCCTGCCCCCTGAGGAACTGTAGGGACCAGCAATTCTAGGAATTCATATAACGCCTTCGATCGCGCGTTCAAATAGCGAGTCTCTGGTGTATTAGTTAAAAATATGCCCACGGTTTTTCATGTTTAACTTCATTATTCTTTAGCCAGTACAGAATTTCAAAAAAACACTTGTATACTTTGCTGGTAGTTTTCCGATCTTACATCATCCCTACATCTCCCTACCACCACCTCCCGCTCCCTTCAACATCTCACCACTAAGCACTCTCTCCAATAATCTCACCCTCGCCCACATTACCAACTCTCCAATTGTCTTCACCCAATACCATTTCCCCTTCTATTCTCTTCACTAAATTTCATGCTTCTACCCATTATCCTTATTGCTCTGCCTGAAATGTTTTGAATTGATCTAGAATGTTCTTCATCTGGGAATGTATTTGCCATTGACCGTTGCCTTCTTTTGACTTCATGTGAGATTTTTTTGGAATCAGATTTTTCCTAGAGGTCTCATATTTTTCCCCGAAGTGTGATGTAGTATTATTTTATTTCTTCAAGCAAAATAGATGAGCTTGCAAAGTTTTTATAGTCAAGCTGAGACCCGAAAGTTATTTATTAATATATGTAATAAGTATAGTCGTCTTTCTCTACGCAAAAATCTGTGTGTGCGTGTGTGTGGGTGCGCGCGCGTTTGTGCATTTAGGGGTTAAAGAAAGAAAAATACTAGGTGTTTTGATCACCCTCACATCACGGATGGTTTGTAACCGAAGCATGCTGCCCAAAGCGGTTGGGCGACTTTTTTCCTCAAGAGTCAGAGAGCGTGTTGGCGTGCGACCTTGAGCGTCACGCTTCGCGGGGGAAATGATTCTGTCCAAGCCAAAGGAGAATGTGATCGTGAGCAAAATCGTGGGGTCGCGAAGAAAAAGGGTGAAATGGTGCACGAAGACAAGAGATGATTGCGGTATGGGTGACGAGAGGAGAAAGAGGGGTTTGGTTGTGGCGGCCCGTCGAAGGGTGAGGACAAGGGTCAGTGGTGGGGGTAGAGAGCGAGCGCGTGCGCAATTATAAGTGCGTGTAACTTGACTAGGGACACGGACAAGTAGCGACTGCGAGAAAGGTAAAAGGTATTCGGCTCGCAAGATAAGCAGGCGCGGGCACGGGGTATCGCAGTGGACGGAGCGTGGAATAATGGACTGGAGAGGAATGGCATGGTATAACACTACAGCGTGGAAAGGACTTCACTGCCAAGTCTCGCGAGACTCTCCGGACGCTGACCTCCACCCCCACCCTTCGCGCGCATCCTTCTATTCTATATGGACAATGAAACGTGTTTTGTACACAATTCAGGCACAACTTTTTCGAGCGTTTTTATTTTTTTTTACACATGGAAATGTATATTATTGTCAAGATTATTGTCCGAAAGGGACATAAATTCGAATTTCAATATTAAACAGTTACAAATCATAAATATTATGAGTTGAACAATTTATAATTTGAAAATTTCAAATTAGCATATGGCCAAGGTTAATTAAGCCATTTTAAAGGCTTTAGAATTACAAAAAAATGTATAAAGTATGAAACATTTTTTTACTTTTACATTTTTTATAATTTTTCAAGAGTGGGAGGGGGCGTATAATATGCAACGTTGCACCAAAAGGAGGTTTAAAACTCTTCTGAAAAAGCTCTGGGAAAATAAATTGTATTTAGAATGCAGACTTGGTGTCATGATAAGGAGCATAACCGCAGGTATGAAAACGTTATTCTAGTGAATAGTTGGAGAGCGAAGAGAAATTCAGCTCAGTGTCATGGATCACTTCTGGATTCAAGTCCCGTTAGCCCAGCGCTGACGATCGATAGATATGCGTTCCTCGGAAAGAAAGAGCTAGCCTTGGTAACGGGAGCGGCACGTCATTAACGTGATTTAATTGCATGGTATGGCACGAGTCATCGACACCTCAAAACTAAACGAGTATTCTTGTCAACACATATCGATACCATCTCTATTCTAAAATTTTATAGTTGAAAGTGTTATATGTAGCTAAAGTCAATTTATGTACTCTATAATTCTGAATTAATGAAATTTGAATTTCGAAGTACATAGTAGGGCAAAGTCGTTAACTTCACTAAGGAGTGTAGTAACATTGTTTACTAATTAAAGCTGTTTGTCAAGAAGGGGCCTTACTAGGAAAATCTCGATTTCGACCAAAATCTAAAAAAGTCAATTGGCGTAAATTCGATTTATTACTCACGCATATGCATTTTTAATTAAGGCTAATAAAATCTTATATATAGCGTTTACTGAAAATTTAGTTTGATTTGCAATGAAATTGAGAAAAACATTTCTTACTGAGGAAAAGGGATCTAACGATGCATATGCTCTATTTCTTGTTGATTTGAGACTCATCATTGAAGAACTATTAAAGGCCGAATCCATTTCAAATCAGCCAGGTTCTACACTTGAAGTTGCAGAATCTCTCATGGACGAAATATGTTGTTTTTTAGAGGAAATCAGGCAATACGTATTTTTCGATTTTGCAACAAAAATGTTGTGTACGCACACGCCTAGCTTAAACCAGTTTTCACTGAAATGAGATTTGTCTGTCCACGTTGCCTAGAAATTTTATTTTGGAGATGACTTCCGACTATTTTAAGCCTAAAATTAAAAAAAATCGTTAGGATTCTTTTTAAAATAACTCATTTTTTGATATTTTATAGACCATTTATCATGTACACTGAGAAAAAAAATTTTGGATCCAAAGAAATGCATTTCTTTGATTGTATTCATTTGAGCCAAAAAACCGTTTACTTAATTGTACTAAATATTGTTTAAAAGCAACAAACTCGTGCATTGATTCAAAGGAATCATTTCTTTGGGCGCAATTTCTTTGAAATAAAGAAATATTTCTTGGCCTCAGAATATGAGATAATTAACTCAAGGAATTGATATCTTTAAAACTAAGAACCTAGTTTCCTTAAATCTTGCTTTCGCATCCAAAGAAATATTTTTTTAGTTCAATAATTTTGAGCCTTTGAATTAAAAAATATTTCATTTGAAATAAGTAACTCATCGATGCGTGAAACAAATATTTTGGTTTCTTTGAATCAAAGAAATATTGACATAAATGAAAGCAATATTAATTATGTGAAAGCGATATTTCTTTCGTTCTAATAGAACGTGTCATTAGTCGAATAAAGTAATTTGTTCACTTAAGTAATAATTTATTGACTTGGAAGATATGTTTCTTTTAATAAATAGAGTGAAGAGATTTATGTCCAATAAATATTTCCTTCAAGTGAAGAAATATATTTTTGAAATAACTTCATACACCATTCGTTCGAAAAAATATGTTGGTAAAATTCCTTATTTGTACTGAGTAGTTCAGACATATACCGCCAGATGCGCAGATTTTATAGTCTCACAATAGAAATGGATTCTCCAGTCTTTAAGTTAGCCATACATTTTCACCGTGGATATAATCTGAAAAATGTGGTGATGGTGTTTATCGGTCTTCCTAAGCATTGGTCAGTTGGTCTTGCTTGAAATTCTTTTTCCTACTCCGCGAAAATGAAAATAAATATATTATTATAAATTATAATCATTATAATTGCATTGGCTATTTTTTTCAATGAATGGCCCTGCTTCATTTTCATACTTTAACTATTCTTTATATACTTTATATATAATTTATATAATATATTTACTTTATATACTTTTATACTTTAACTATATATTATAACTATATAAACGGCGATACCACGCTGAAAACACCAGTTCTCGTAAGATCACTGAAGGTAAGCATTGTTGGGCGCAGTTAGTACTTGGATGGGTGACCGTTAAGGAATACTGCGTGCTGTTGGCCCGTCGTGGGTGTGGTGGGCCCACATTGGTAGTAAATATCCACCTAGAAACACTACCCGAATCGGGTAGTGAGGCAATGAACTTTCGAGTTCGAACTGCTAATCAATGTACACTGAAAAAAAGGATTACTTGTACCAAGTGAATTTTACTTGGCTGAAGTAAGTGAAAGTCCTGTTTATTTTCAAAGAAATATTTTTTTGAAGCAAACAAAAATATGCACTTTGAATGAAAAAACGAATTTCTTTCAGCCAGACAAATGTTAATAGGATTAAGTTAACATTGTTTGATTAAAAAAACGACCTATTGGTCGGAGGGAAATATTTCTTGAAATCAAAGAAATATTATTTAAAGACAAAAATATACATTTGAAACCAAATAAATGACTCATTGTTCCCAATGAATATGCCATGAATGGGAATGAATATTTCTTTAAGATGAGAATATGTGAATTGATGGAAAGAAATATGTTTTAAAATCAAGCAAATATTTTATAGACGCACAAAACTAGTTCTTCGCATCAAATTTTTGAGTATTTGAAGCAAAAAAATATCCCACTGATTCAAACAAATATTTCTTTGTCCTGAAGCATGCGCGAGTGCAATAAAGTAGTTCGTACTTGAAATGTAGTACATATTTTCCTGAATAAACAAATGGATTCTTTCAGCTTAAATTATAATTAACATTGTTATTATTATACATATTTAATTTAAACAACGCATATAATTTAAAATCTTGATGAACCTGAAACAGAAAAATTCGATGAAAAATCTACCTCCAGCAGGAATCGAACTTGGGTCCGTCCAGTGTCAAGTCCACAGCGATGACCACGACGCTGCCGCAACATGGAACTTATAGGGCGGAAAGCCGTATTTAACCCTCACCATAAATGCCAAAGAAATATTTCTTCAAATCAAAAACATGGATATTGAATTTAACAACATATTTCTTTGATCTAAAGAAGTATTGAATTGAAAAAAATTATGCCAAATTATTGAATGTTTGATTTGAAACAATAATTACTTCGTTGGAATAAATGTTTATTTGTTATGAATAATTTAATTCTAGTAAGCAAATGAAATATTTCCTTCAACTGAAGAAATAAATATTTATGCAAACACAATATCTTGTTCATCTAAATAAATGCTTCATTGGTATAAATGCATGAACTCTTTGTAACAAATAAATATATTTTTAATTTAAATAATATTATTTTGAATGAAATCATTATTACTTCGGTTTAAATAAATTTAAAGACTTGATTCAAGTATGCACAATTAATTGATTCAAATGCGTCCGAATCAATTCAAAGAATCGAACTCATTGAATCAAATAAATATTTCTTTGAACGACTAATCAGATTTCAACGAATCTAGAACTTTGGAATCAAAGAAATGGTTTTCTTGAATATAAGAAATATTTGTTTGAATCAAGAAAATATAGCCAAAGAATTCATTTCTTTGGATCAACAAAAGATATGTGTCTGGTGTAAATAAAAATTACTACTATTAAAGAATATTTTCTTGATGCTAAAAAATAAGATTCAAGTAAATGCATTTTCTTGGTTCCAAAAATTCTTTTTTTCAGTGTATGTATGTATGTATGTAACTATTCAACATTTTTAAACGATAGAACTTTCTGTTTGAGTAAATTGTTCTTTGAATCAATTAATCTTTTCTCAATTCTGTTACGTCTTTTTTTTAAACAATATGCCGCATCTTAGAAACAAATAAATATTTATTTCCGTTGAAAAAAATTTCTTTGTTGCAAAGAAATGTTTTGTTTACCAAAAAATACGCTTATTTGAATCACAAAGAATCATATATTTGGTTCAAAAGAAACTTTTGCTCAGTCCGAGTTACATTTATTTGTATGTAATAATTATCTTCTTGGACTTACACCATACTTCTTTACATTACGGAACTCACCTATCATATCAAATACTTATTTATTACAGACAATAACAAATCTATTTCACTCAAGGCATATTTTACAGTGTCGAGTAAGTATTTCTATGCCTTAAGCATGGCGTTCCTCAGATCCAAACAAAAGATTTCTTTAATCTGAAGAAATATTTCTTCGGCCATATTCTGCTCTACCATTTCTTTGAATCAAAGAAATTTCCTCTGATTCAAATAAGTTTTTTTTCAGTGTATATTTCTTACACGGAGAATATTTTTTGCGTTAAATTTTACATAACTTAGTTCGGTAAACGGAGGACATTACGGCATTATATTAAAATTTCACTTTCAGTCATGTAAAATGAAATAGGGTAATATTTGATCTGAAAATATGAATTATCAATATAAATTCATTATAATTTAATTCGCGATTCAGTAAGAAATAATACAACTAGATAATAAAGATTACCTGACACTTGGGTAAAATGAGATGTCGATTAACTACCAGTTAGGTAAAATGAGTCGAACTGTTAGGTACAGTTTCAATCAAAGAAAACAAAGTCTACCTCTCTAAATGTGTGAATTCTACATCCCAGTCATGTAAAATTTCGTGCGCCAGCAAAAAAAAAACATTCTTGCTACAGATTCTGTAGAAGGTCATCCACTACTACACACATACTTACACATATCATAAAATTCATAAGTATATTGTTGGTACATATACACAATTTAACTTGAACAATTACATTAAATTACAATATATTACATACGATATAGTCGCACGCTTTTAACGATATTAACGTTATTAAAAATCGGAACGCTGTGACGGGTTTCGAACCACCTAAGCTGCGTTTAACGCGTTCTATCGCTAAGAACTAAACCTCACGGCTAACCTAACACTTGGAATATCGAGAAAAAAATCTCGGCTATGAAGTTAAAGTACGAGTACGTCAGGGCCGTCATATTTTAAATTTTTGCATCGTCTACTTTTTAAAAATACCAGAACATTGTGCGTGCTATGCGCGCACTAATTACCCTTTCTTTAGAAAAAGAACTCGGTTCATTTTCCAACATTTTGTTATAGATTTTACAGAAAATCTTATATTATTTGAAAACGTTGTACATGATTTACAGAAGTTTCCTTATTAGAGCGAGAAAATTCTAGTGAATTCAATATGAATGACAATTTTTTCCACTTACAATTCTTTCTTCTGGTGGAAAATTAGTTTTTTTATTGAAAGTATTTTTTTTAACTAAAAAGTCAACTACATTTTTTTTTTGCAATTTTTTGTATAGACATTTAACCTTTTCGGTAGAGAATTAATTTGTTTCCTTCAAAATTTAAATACTTCTACGAAAATTTAAGTTATTTGCTTAGAAACTTATTTCTCTATCTGAAAATTTAACTCTTCTATTTTTTGTTGAAAATTTATCTTTTTTAGTTAAAAATTTATCTATTCTGTTGAAAGTTTGTCTTTTTTTGGTAGAAAATTAAACTTTTTAGCTAAAATTCATGTATTTTATTTAATTTCTTTGGTTAAAAAATAGTTTTTCTTATTAAAAATAGTATATTATGCATACGATATTTTTTATAACAAGTGGATGATTTCAGGCATTTCTCGAAATACAGTCATGATTTCAATCCATATTAGATTTTGTAAAATGAAGCATGAAATTAATGTTAACCTAATTATTTTTTTAATTAAAAATTAATTTTTTTAAATAAAAATTTTAATATATTCCATTTGTTGTCAAATTATTTTTTATAACCATTACATCTTTTCGGTTGAAAATTCATTTGTTTGGTTGAAAATGTAACTATTTTATTGAAAATTTATTTTATTTGTTTAAAAACTTATTTCTCTAACTGAAAATTAAACTGTTTGAATATTTCCTGAAATCCTACAATATCAACCGAAACTTAAAAATGTTAAACTTTCTACGGGGGACTTGGCTTTAAACTTCAGCCCTGAGAATGTTGACGTCCCTAGCGATTCTCATTTTACCTTACTGTTGTGTAATTCCTCTCCTAATAAAAGTGAAAATCTCTTTAAAAATTCTGCAATCTATACTTTCTTTTAACTGAATCGTTAATATCACACAAAAGTAAACTTTATATCATTCATTTAATAAAAATTTACAATACTTTGCGTTATTTTATAATATACTGGTATGAAAATAATACAACCCTTATATCAATTATTACATATCAGAATTTTCATTTTTGGACTTGAGATTTCACATAACTCTTTTGTATTATTTATAGTTCTGTTTTGTATTAAATCCTAAAATAATTGTAAACTTTATCTAAATGCAGTAATGTCCTCCATTAGGGTGGTCCAAAAATTCGACTTTCGATTTTTGGTGATAAACCCCCCTCCCCCCCATTTTGTTCGTTTTCCGGAAAAAGAAATTCCGTAAATTTTTTTTTTCAACGTTAACACGTCCCCCCCCCCCCGGGCTTTTGAAATTAACATGGGGTTTTAAATGGGAAAAGCTCGATTTTCAAAAAAATGGAAGAAAGAAGTACTTGTTATACATTTTTTGTCAATTAAAGTATTGTCACCTCTTGAGGAGTATTTAAGGAATAATTTCCACCCAATAGCTTTTAATTTTGACACACCTGAACCCCTTTAATTGTGCCCGGAAAATGCCCCAAAAAATGCAAAATAACAGTTTTCTAACAAATTCATGCTAAAGACGGTATTTTTAGAAATATTTTCAACATGAATTATTTTTAATCAATAAGTGACGAGTTTTAAAGTATATTTTAAATAATTTTAAATTGTTTAAACAATTAGTATTTGTTTAAACAATTTTTTTTCGCCTGTAAATCGTGAAAAGTTATTATCTTTCGGAATAAATCGTACAAAGTTGATGAATGTCAAGAGTAGTAGTTCTTGTTTAACTTATTTGGTAATTATTTAAACAATTTTCATTTGTTCAAACAATTTTTTCTCCCTAAAATCGTAAAAAGTTATTCTTTTCTGAAAATAATGACACAATTAAAGAATGTTGAAAGCAATACATTTTTGAAGGATGTTTGGTAATTATTTAAACAATTTTGATTTGTTTAGACAATTTTTTCCCCCCGTAAAATGTGAAAAATTATTACTTTCTGGAATTAATGACACAATTAAAGGAATTTAAGAGTAATATTTTTTTTCTACAGAATATTTAGCAATTTTAAAAATAATTTTTATTTGTTTAAACAATTTTTGTTTGTTTAAAATTTATTTTCTCTGCAAATCGAGAAAATTTATTCTTTTCAGCAATTAATGACACAATTAACGAATTTAAGAATAATATTTTTTTGCTTAAGATATTTTGAAATTATTTAAACAATTAATAATCATTAATATAAACCATTTTTGCAGTCTGTTATGAGTAGTTATTTTTTCAGATCATATTCGTTAAAATGAATAATTTTTCAAATGAATTTCGGGTAATAAGCATCAACGTACAATCGTATACAAAAAACTGGTTTATATTAATGATTGTTACGTCTCAGATAAGACCTACTTACCTCATTACAAAATAATTAAATCTAAAACTTACTCTACTTCCTCTTTTTTTGATTCTAAATTTTTTACAAAATAGAAAACATGGATTGAGGAAAAACAATGACGAAAGGTTGAGATAATCAAATTCAAGATTTAAATTATAATTTATTAGAATGGATTTTACAAGTGTGTGATTTGTCAATATTCTAAAATTGTTTTATTTAATGACTTTAACTTGATTGATACAACATGGAAGTTGGAGAATTGCAGCCAAACCTCGTCTTGGTGTCCACCCTTTAAAAAAAGGAAAAGACTTTAGTGACGAGATTTTTAAATAAGTTTTAAGAAAAAGGAAATAACGGATAGCGATGAAAAATACAAACTTACCAACGATTTCTATCGAGTTATCTCTTGGAACGTTTAATAATCCTTTATTTGGTAGTGAAATGTGGTCAGTCCTTCCTTGTTGATTGACTCCCTTGGACGAGTTCAGTCCCTGCTGAATGATACGGTTTCAGAAATCGGCTTGATCCCTTTTGTATAGTCATACAAAGGTGTTTGGAGAACTTCTTGGGAGGGTTTCTTTGATTTTTTTAGGGGTCACTCACTTTAGTTTAAAAAAAATGATTCTAGATCTTTTCTGTTGAGATTTAAACTAATTTCACTGATTCTAAGTTTTATATATATTTATATATATAAATATATAAATGATTTGACCCTTTTCACTAAGTCCACACTTTTGAATTTAAATTTTCTACACGTTCCGGAGAGTTTTTAACAGCGATTCGTCGGTAGAACTAAAACTTTGATGTTCCGAAGAGTTTTTGGGCAGCGATTCGACGGTAGAACTAGACTTTGATGTTCCGAAGAGTTTTTGGGCAGCGATTCGACGGTAGAACTAGACTTCTTTTAACCCTTAAAAACATGGGTATATATAGGCAGAAAATCGTATTAGGGGTGGAAGAATAGTCCCTTCGTGGACCATTTTCTGACAAGATTTATGGCATTCTTGACCCAGATCCTGGAATAGTGCATAGGTGGGAGGCCACGCGCCGGTGTTTGTAATGCATTTCCTTCAGGGGTTGTCGCTCGCCACATATCATTGTGACGTTTATGGCCTTTTCACCAATTGGGCCATAGTAGATGGGCCTCGCGTGTTCCTTCGTGGGGCTCCCGATCTTCTGATTGGTTGTGACGTCAATGACCGCGCATTCACATTTGTATGATTTCATATTTCTTAGAATTTGACATGGAATTTATAATAGGATTCAGAATATAAATAGTAAATGTTTATAACAATAATAATTGATAATAATAGATCATGGTGAATAATAATAAAAGACATATCGATTAATTTATAACTAACGCAGTATTCGGATACATATATATAAGGTGTTCTATATATCTATGGTCGGTAAGGTAGAGTGCTTATGGTAATGATAAATTATAGGTTGTGAATATTTTATATAATTGATATTGATAAGTGGTTATTATTATAAATAAATAAATATAATCAGTAATTCAGTAATCTATAAGTGTTGTTCAGAGAATATATTCAAAGAATACTCGTATGGTAATGATAATTTGTAGGTTCTGAATATTTATTATAATTTGATATTGATAAATGATTATTATTATAAATAAGTAAATATTATATATATAACGGTCACAGGCCGTGACATGATTATTAATGATTATTAATTGTTTAAATAATTTCAAAATATCTTAAGCAAAAAAATATCATTCTTAAAATTCGTTAATTGTGTCATTAATTGCTGAAAAGAATAAATTTTCTCGATTTGCAGAGAAAAAAATTTTTAAACAAACAAAAATTATTTTAAAAATTGCTAAATATTCTGTAGAAAAAAAAATATTACTCTTAAATTCCTTTAATTGTGTCATTAATTCCAGAAAGTAATAATTTTTCACGCTTTACAGGGGGAAAAAATTGTTTAAACAAATGAAAATTGTTTAAATAATTACCAAACATCCTTCAGAAATGTATTGCTTTCAACATTCTTTAATTGTGCCATGATTTTCAGAAAATAATGACTTTTTACGATTTTAGGGAGAAAAAATTGTTTAAACAAATGAACATTGTTGAAATAATTACCAAATAAGTTAAACAAGAACTACTACTCTTGACATTGATCAACTTTGTACGATTTATTCCGAAAGAATATACTAATTGTTTAAACAATTTAAAATTATTTAAAATATACTTTAAAACTCGTCACTTATCGATTAAAAATAATTCATGTTGAAATTTTTTTTTAAATACCGTCTTTAGCATGAATTTGATAGAAAACTGCTCTTTTGCATTTTTTGGGGCATTTTCCGGGCACAATTGAAGGGGTTCAGGTGTGTCAAAATTAAAAGCTATTGGGTGGAAATTATTCCTTAAATACTCCTCAAGAGGTGACAAACTTTAATTGACAAAAAATGTATAACAAGTACTTCTTTTTCCCATTTTTTTGAAAATCGAGCTTTTCCCATTTAAAACCCCATGTTAATTTCAAAAGCCCGGGGGCACGGGTCAACGTTGAAAAAAAACAAAAAAAAATTACGGAATTTTTTTCCGGAAAACGAACAAAATGAGGGGGTTTTATCACCAAAAATCGAAAGTCGAATTTTTACAGGTATAAATTTGGACCACCCTAGTCCTCCATTTACCGAACTAATTGGGTAAATTTTAATAAACAAATTTTCTCCGTGTAGAGGAAAAGTCATGTTATATTTTTTTGGCCGAAACCCTGTAATTTGGTGACCAAAAAAAAACTTCTAAATGCTCAATATCGAGTGACCTTCGGAACGCTTTTAAAATGTTGAAAAAGTGCAAAACAAGTTAGTTCTTTGAAAATTACTCGTCACTGTACATCGTACAACTTAAGTCCATAATTAAAAAAGAGAGTAGACAAAATTCCTGAAAAAAACTAAAAAAAGAATATCCTAACACTAATAGTTTAGAAGATATGGCCTGTGAAAGTGATTTTTCAGTTAAATTTTTTCGAAAATTTTAGTTTTTGTGAAATACCTTTTTCTCTGTGGATTCTGCATGAAAATCGATTCATGATAAATAAAAGCAGGTTAAATTATCTACAAAACCAAAACAAAAAACTTTGCTCTATCTCTAATTTTACCGCAATTAGAGCCGTTCAAAGCGGACTCATTTTTATTGCACTCTATTCGACATTAAGTTTATTGTAAATAAATTGCTTTCTGTGCAATTAAGGTGTAAAATAGTTGATATAGAAGTTGAAAAAGAAGGAAGTTTGTTCTAGATAGTTTTACATTGCCAAATATAAAATTTTCCGCTATGCCAAGAAAAGTGAACTCAGCGAAGGTGGTAACCTCAGAACAATTGGAAACATTCAAGAAAACTACCTTCAATGGCAACAAGCGGGTTCAATTCAAGCACAAGCAAACACGGAGAAAAATAGATATTGAAAAGTAGATATTAAAAACTTGGATATTTAACCATAATATATAGATATTACGGTATAATATATAATATCTTGTATTCAATATACAAGATATTAAAGGGCAGTTTCTGTTTATATTGAAAGAATAAAATGTGTGATATTAACCGTTAATATCTAAGATATTAAAAAAGCGAAATTGTATCGGAGTAATGTCGTTGTCGTGTGGCGTGGCGTCAAAAGATTTTAACACCGCTTTGTCCGTATCTGGAGCAATCGTCGTGTGTGTTGTGTTTTTTCGATTATATATTGCGTTAACATTTTTGGCGAAAATGTAAGTGTTTTTGGACATGAATATCATAATTTTCTAAAGAAAATTAGGACTTGGCGCTACAGGCATCACTCATGTCAGCCTTGAATAGCGTATTATTATCAATGCTCGAGGATTCGAACATCAAAAACAGAGGACTGCGATGTAAAATCCTTTTGGATTTTATAGAAATTGGCATGATTTACAGGTAATTTTTGCATAATTAAAAAATATTTGTTGAATATCTTAGATTCTGCATATTGTCAAGTAACATCTTCTTTTTAATATCTATGGATGCTCTACTTCAATATCCCATAGTCTTCTTTAATATCTATTTTTCTCCGTGAAGGATTATAAAAATTGCATTCATCCTGCAATTTTCACGGGAAACGAACATACGACCGTTAGAAATAATTTCACCTCCTGATCTGCACTTAATGCTGGGTGTTGTTAATACTCTGTTCACACACATGTTAAGTGTATTTAATGCAGTAACTTTATTCTGGACTAAGGTATGTAAAGTCGAGAGAGAAAAAACTCATGGCAGTCCAGCTTTCAATGACAATTCTTGCAAGAAGTTGTTAGATCGAACAGATATTTTGCGTAAAAATAGTGCTCTGGGATGCTTGAAATACGTGCAAGCATTTGATGATTTCAAAAACGTAGTTAGAGCATGTTTTGGTCAATATATGGATCCCAATTTTAAAATGCATATTACGGCTTTCAAGAGAAGCTACCTGGACTTACAAATATCGGTTACACCAAAAGTTCATGCGGTTTTCTGTCATGTAGCAGAGTTTTGTGACCAAAAGCCAATGGGTTTGGTCTTTTTTAGCGCGAACAAGCTATGTGCGAATTCAACGGCTGCCACGTTTAAATCACCTTTGAATTTTGATGTTATGTTATCGACTATCGTAGCAAATAAGTTTTTTTCCATCCACGGAATGACGGTTTTTGATTTACTAGTATAAAACAAAATGATTATAGTTTAGCTGTGAAAAAATTCCTCTCTAGAACAGCTGGAATTCGAACCCAGTTCATTGCGCTGAAGTTACAGACGTCTACGCGAGACGGTTTCACCAATTT
>CAKNYM010035477.1:0-10059 GCA_932195095.1 Andricus curvator
AATTGTAATAATCTAAATGAATTGGATTGAATCACCCAAAAACATTAACAGTTCAAAAATCAGCCCGACAAGTAGGCACATTCTCATCAAAACTTTGCCTATTTAATTTCTTTTTCATCTCATGTTATATTTCAATAATTATGCTTCAAATAGACGAAATAAATAAATATATATATATATATATAAAAAAGAGTTTTTGGTTCCTTGACCAGAGGTCGGCCGGGAATTGGCAGATCGGAACATATGAACTCCTATCTAATACAACGCTGCTGAAGGCTGGTGACCTTCTCAGCATAAAACATCATCCAATTGCGACTCTCTCTGTTTCCACTCCTCCCCCCCCCCCCCTCCCACCCGCATAATCTTAAGGTAAGAGAACTACGAGAAACTATGCACGTAAGCAAACTAGATATTCTATATGTACCTGAGACGAAGAAAAAGGGTTGCGAAAGTAGAAACATAGAAAATGGGGTGTTGAAAGACGGTTTTGAAATATGGCAGGAGTAGATAGTGAATCACATAGCAGTCAAGGGGTCGGTTTGATTATGAATGAAAAAGCAAGACAGCATCTCAAAGATCAAGGATTTGTATCACCCAGATTGCTGTGGGTTAGAATGAAGGTAGGAATCAGAAGATTATTTATCATAGCGTGATACGCCCCAGTTGATAGTGATCAGAGAGATGTCAAAGACGCTTTCTGGGAAGCTCTAAATGATATAGTAAGTACTTGCGATCATGGTAAATGAATCACTCTGCTAGGAGATATGAACGGATGGGTCGGCGTCCAACGTCAGGGTATAGATACAGAAAGGTTGCTAGGTAAGTCTGTGGATCCAACAAGAAAAAATTGTAACAGGGAAAAATTAGTTAGCTTATGCTTAGAAAAGGGCCTATTTATTACAAATACGTGGTTTAGACATAAAAGGATCCACATGTACACCTGGCGTAAAGGAAATAGCCACAGTATAATTGAGGATCCGGATGCAATAAGGGGACGAGCGCTCGAAAACGCGAAAAAGTATTGTCCAAACGTCTTATGATATCCAAATTTTAAAGTTGAAAAAATTAAATTAAAAAAAATATGGGCTTGTAGAGAATGACAAGACGGAACTTTTTTCTATGTAAAGTTTTTCTTTCCGATATATATTTTTAATAATATAATTGAAAAAAGGATGAAAAAATTTCGCCAAATTCAATCATTTTTTAAAACATAAATCGTCTCCACTCAGGCAAATATTATTGAAACGATTTGAAATTTGGTGCACATACGCATTATACCCTAGCGATGGCTACAAAATGAAGAAAAAAGTTAAAAATGCCAATTGTTTAATAATAATTAATTGCAAATGGAAACCTGACGGTATGCACGTTTTTTTAGCTTCGGCGAAGAAAAGTATCGAGGGAACCTTAAAGTTGAAACAACTTCCAGTGAGACATTTGTTCCTTACTATTGGAGGAAGATTTCTGGAAGTTTTTAGATCGATTCATTGAAAATTGGCGGAAATACCCATTTTGTAAGAAAGCATGCGACGTTGTCTACGATTGCATCGTTAACAGATTCAAGCGCTTCTCAACGTTAGTACACTCGCCTTTACATTCTCCTATTAAGGACTCGTCTTTTAAAAATTAAACATTAAAAAACCTGCCCTGTCTCCCAATTAATAGAAAATCGACTGCTTTATATTTTTGGACATTTCGTTGTTTTCAGTGAATTATAAAATAACTGAAAAGAGGAAAATTTGTGCTTCGCAAGTTGTTCATTCCTCAATTATAAAACACATTGTTACAATTGTTTATCATCATTTCTGATCATTTATCATACATTTTTTGAAACATTTTCACACAAGGAACATTAAAATTAGATACTCTCTTTATTATTTCTAAACCTTTTTATGCTATATCACAAATATAATCACCTTTTCTTTCCAGATTATTACTTATCAGGGATTTTACTATTTTCTAGAATCTATATAATTATATATTTCGGTGTAGTTTTTCGGATGAGTAAATTCAACAATTTGTCATACATTTTCTTTACCGTTTTATCACAGCAAAATTAATATAATATACACATTTTATTATTGCTAAATCTTTTTTATGCTACATCACAAATTTTATCACTTTTTTGTTAACAGATTATCTATTATTATTTTTACTGCTTTGTAAAATATATATAATTATATACTCTGGTGTAGTTCTTTGACTGAAAAAGTTAAGCAATCTAAGTTTCAAACATTACTCACTTTTTTTCTTTGCTTGTTTTATCAATGTACTTTTGATCAAATTATCGTAAAATGGACGAGATTTTGAACTTAGATAACTCAATAGTTTTTGGACCTCTTTTAATTTTTCTTTAGTTATTCCAACAACTCCAGCCGACGGAGCACTTTCCAGGGAATCGAAACAATCTATGTTTGTTGCTGAAGCGCCAAAAACTCGCAAAACCTAATTTTTCACTTATGGGGATTTTTTGAAGCTTAATAAAACAGGTTTATGATGATCAAGCTCTAAAAGTAACTTTTTATTTAAATTCTATAACTAATTGTGAAGAGAAATGTTGAACAAGCTCTAAAAGTAACTTTTTATTTAATTTCTATAACTAATTGTGAAGAGAAATGTTGAAGCACAACTCGATATCCCTAATATTGATAATTCTGTCCAAAAATTCACAAGAACAAATTTTTTCTTATAAGATATACATTTTACTACTCGGTGGGTTTCCTATCACCACTACGTAGCGTGTCCTCAGGTTGCGGATAGAGGAACGGCCCGTAAGGCTGAACAGCCCCCAAGGTTAACTGCGAATACAAGAATAAGCAGTCGCGGACAGCCGATAGGAGCCAGTCGTGGGTGTGGTGAATCTAGCACTGGTAAAAAATAGGTACACGACAACCATGGCTTGGGGGGACCCACCCATTCGCGTTCATACACAATGGGTGGGTTCTGGCAAGCCAAGGTGCAGCGTGTACCCACCTAGAAACTCTACCCGAACCAAAACTAAAAATCTTGTAAGGGAAAAATCCTGCTGCCCATTGGACACTGCAGCGATGACACTGCCCGCAAGGGATGTGTGGAATGATTCGCCTGCATAGGGCCAAAGGGGTATTGACGCCAGTAGGCGCGCTGCCTTGCAGGGGGACGTTAGGGTACGAGGATGAAACTGTAATGTGTCTGACGACAAGTTGAAATGGTCCTTGTCAGAGTCGGAAAGCTCCCATACTTAGACCTAGGGAGGTATGGGGGTTATCACTCCTGGGACAGTGGACTCACCTACAATCGGAATAGGATCCTAACGTGCGGATTATCTTGAAACTACCATGGCTAACTTGCAGGAACAAAAAACTACAGTTAAAGATCTAAGGGTGGGAACTCTAAACGCGCGTAGTCTAAAAACTGGCCGATTTAGCGAACTCATTAAGATAGCAATTGAATACAAAACTGATTTAATAGCACTACAAGAAACCTGCTGGTCGGGCGATTTCGCGTCAATTTCTAGGGATAACTATACTTTGCACTGGGGAGGAGCTAAGGGGCAAAGACTGGGGACTGGTTTTCTTATTAATAAACGAATTTCGCAAGCACTTATCGACATGCAATTCATTAACGACCGGTTATCATACATTGTACTAAAGGGTAATTTCAGCAAACACGTATTAATCAATGTGCACTACCCCACCGAGGACAAAGACGAAGACACTAAAGATCTTTTTTATGAAACAATCGAGCAGGTTTTTGACAAGTTCTCAACGTTTGACGCAAAAATAGTATTGGGGGATTTCAACGCGAAAATTGGAAAAGAACCAATGTATAGGCCTACAATAGGATCAGAAAGTTTGCATGACGTCAGTAATGATAATGGAACCAGAGTAATAAACTTTGCAGCTTCAAAGAACCTCGTTGTCAAAAGCACATATTTCAAGCATAAAAATATACATAAGGCCACCTGGACATCACCAGATGGTAATACTCACAATCAGATTGATCACGTTCTAATTGACAGAAGACGTCATACAAACATTCTTGATATAAGATCGTATAGGGGAGCGGATTTAAATTCAGACCATTTTCTCGTGATAGTAAAACTAAGATCTAGGCTAGCGTTAAGTAAGAAAACAAGCCGCACAGAGCCAACAGTTCGTTTCAATATAGATAAGTTCAAAACAGCAACAGAAACATTAAATTACCAAGCTGAGATTTCTAATAGTTTCGACGCTCTCCAAGAACAGAGAGACGATAACAATAATCACGAGGAGGACCCGGAAACCCTGTGGAGCAATACGAAAAAGGCGATAAAGGCAGCCGCGAAACTTACGATAGGTTTTAAGAAAGTAAACAAAAGCAAACCATGGTTTGACGAAGAGTGCAAACTCTGGTTTGAGAAACGTCGGAAGGCCAGACTAAGTAGTTTACAAAATAAGTGCGATCAAACACATAAGAAATATCTCGAGATTAGCAAAAGTACAAATAGGCTCTATAGATCCAAGAAAAGGGAGTGGGAAAAGAATAAAATACTAGCAATAGAAGCGCATAATAAACAAAATAACCCGCGTGAGGTGTACAGGGGAATCAATTTTATAAAGAAAGGCTTTCAAAGTAGAACGGAAGTAATGAGGGACGAAAATGGCAATCTAGTAGCCGATGCGACAGAGAGACTGAATTTATGGAAAGATTATTTCGATAAACTATTAAATGTACGCGAAGCCCCCGTTGAAGGTAATCTCGGCGAAATTCACACTGCTGATCTATTAATTAACGATCCTACTGATATAGAAATAGAAATGGCCATAAAGAAGTTGAAAAATAACAAAGCCGCGGGCATCGATGACCTACCGTCAGAACTGATAAAAAATGGAGGCCCTTGCCTCACAAGGCAAATTTGTAAATTGATACGCGCAGTTTGGAAAACAGAACGCATGCCGGAAGAATGGAATACCTCTATCATTATTCCCATCTTTAAAAAAGGCGATAAAACTAACTGTAACAACTATCGGGGAATTTCGCTTGTGCCTTCGTGCTACAAGATCCTGTCTAATGTTATCCTAAGTAGACTAACTCCTTTTGCCGAGGAAATCATTGGGGATTACCAGTGTGGATTCCGCCGAAACCGATCTACAAGCGATCAAATGTTTACAATTAGACAACTGTTAGAAAAGAAATGGGAATTTAATGAAACAGTACATCAGCTATTTATCGATTTTAAAAAAGCTTACGACTCTATTATACGCGCGCGAATGTACTGGATCCTAGAGTTCTTGGGTGTGCCAAGAAAATTGGTTAGACTTATCGAAATTTGCTTAAGCGGCAGTAAGGGTAGAATACGCGTAAACGGTAGTTTATCTGAAGAGTTTTCGATCCGCGATGGCCTGAAACAGGGCGATGCACTTTCGTGCGTCCTTTTTAACTTAGTTTTAGAATACGTGGTTAGGCAAGTGCAGGCGAATCCGACCGGTGATACCCTCAATGGGGTAATACAAATTCTTGGATATCCGGATGATCTCGACGTACTAGGGGATGATAAAGAAACGGTAGCTAAAAATGCAGAAATCTTGATCGCAAAAGCCAAAGAGATTGGCTTGGAAGTTAGCGAATCGAAGACAAAATATATGACCGTCGTCAGGTCCGGACAAAGTAATCAAGACGGGGATCTAATGGCCGGAAATATGAAATTCGAAAGGGTTAACGAGTTTAAATACCTCGGGTCTATTATAACTAGCGATAATAAGATTAAAACGGAAATCAATGCGCGGCTACACGCTGGCAATGGGTGCTATTATGCAGCAAACACGCTACTAAAATCGCGATCGCTATCTAGAAACATCAAAGTAAGAATTTACAAAACGATAATAATGCCGGTCGTCATGTACGGGTGTGAAACGTGGGCGCTGACGAAAGGGGAAGAGAATAGGTTTAGAGTTTTCGAGAATAAAGTACTTAGAAAAATCTATGGTCCAAAAAGGGACGAAGAGACCGGCGAGTGGAGAAAACTGCATAATGATGAGCTGCACGCTCTCTACGGGTCAGCAAATATTAATAGAGTAATGAAAGCGCGTAAATTAAGATGGGCGGGGTATGTAGCAAGAATGGGCAATGAAAGAACAGTGGCGCAAGTTTTAAGAGGGAGACCGACTGGTAAGAGACCCCTAGGCAGACCGAGAATCAGATGGGAGAAAAATGTAAGGGATGATCTAAAAGAACTAGGACATGATTACTTAAACTGGATGGAGAATGCACAAGACAGAGATGTGTGGCGGTCTCGGGTAGATGAGGCAATGAACTTTCGAGTTCGAACTGCTAATCTATAATATAATAATAAGATATACACTGTTAGAAATTTCTATAGCGATTTTACTATAAATGTAATGGAAGCAATATGCATATACGTGTAGTAAATTTAATATACCACCATCTTGTAAAATTAATATACATGTATAGTAAAACAGAGCGCGTGACAGTTGAAAGTTCTTTGATGCACACAAATCTTGTCAAATATTTAAAACTAAAGTAATAACCTACAATTCATCGACTAAATTCATATTTATAATCAAAGTGCAACGTATAGGTGGGATTTTCTTCAAAATTCACTGTAAATGTCAGAATTTTAACAAAACAACCGCTGCTTTTAGGTTAGGTGTCTTGATTATTCGCTTAATTGAACTTTTCCACTTAAAACCCAGTATAATTATGTTTAACTAGAAAAAAAATATCATGCTTTATTATTTGGAATTGATGATCACTGCCAAAATTAATTTTAATTTGTGTAAAGTGAATTTACCTGACTTTTCTAAGAGTTGACCAATATACATGTATATGAAATTTACTATGCAGCCTCTTAATTACTATTTCATAGACCGAGTTTTTAGATTTACTATACAAATGTATAGTAAATCTATATTAAAATTGCAAACATTTTTAACAGTGTACATTTTAAGCTTGATGGGGTTTACGGAACTTCTAAATATATCTAAATATCTAAATTCACTGAAAACAACGAAATGTCCAAAAATATAAAGCAGTCGATTTTCTATTAATTGGGAGACACGGCAGGTTTTTTAATGTTTAATTTTTAAAAGACGAGTCCTTAATAGGAGAATGTAAAGGCGAGTGTACTAACGTTGAGAAGCGCATGAATCTGTTAACGATGCAATCGTAGACAACGTCGCATGCTTCATTACAAAATGGATATTTCCGCCAATTTTCAATGAATCGATCTAAAAATTTCCAGAAATCTTCCTCCAATAGTAAGGAACAAATGTCTCACTGGAAGTTGTTTCAACTTTAAAGTTCCCTCGATACTTTTCTTCGCCGAAGCTAAAAAACGTGCAATTGGCATTTTTAACTTTTTTCTTCATTTTGTAGGCATCGCTAGGATATCACCATTACCTTCTAGTCTCCAAAATAAACTTAGGGCGGGGATGGAGAAGAAAGAGAACCAAACAAACGAAACAAACGTGAAACAAGATTTAAAATTTACAGAAACCGGAAGTGCGGATAGATTTTCGGAATAAGTTAAAAGAACGCATAGATAGGGCAACTTGGAAAGCGCTTATAAGCAATAATGATATAGAAGGCGCATGGACTATGCTACGGGATATCATTGTTAAAACTGCGACTGAAGTATGTGGTACGGCGGTTGTAGGAAGAAAGTCTGGTGATGCATGGTGGAATGATGAAATTACGGCAGCCCAACAAGAAAAGAAAGAAGCGTACGAAAGAACGTTGAACATCACAGGTCTTAGCGATGAGGAGAGAAATAGTTTCAAAAATTATTACAGACACAAAAATAGGAATGTTAGACGACTAGTCAAGGAAAGTAAAGATAAAATCAGAACAGAAGAAGAGAAAAAACTACAAAACGACTTTGAAGGAAGCAAGAAACTAATATTTAAAAAGATAGAGGGAAGTAAAAGTACAGAATTTGTCAGCATGGGAAACAGCAAAGGTGAAATGCTATATGATACAGACGGGATAGTAGACGCTTTCAAAGACTCTTTTAAAGAATTATTAGGAGGTGAAGCTATAGGACAGCAGAACTGCGACATAGAACATAATGCATCAGAAAACCCAATTGAGAAAGTCTGTGTCACTGAAGTTAGAGATATAATTAAGAACTTAACCTTTCGGCAGTCGCGCTGTTGTAAAAAGTACAACAGTACCGATTTTTTTGGTACAAGTCGCAACTCGAATGCACGGGAGACGTGAGACCGCCACGTATGCCTTCCCCCACTCTTCCCTCACCACTTCACTCCTCAAAAATACCAACATCGCTTTTTGGTCTCCAACCCTTAACGTTCAAAAGCAACCCCCTTGACACGACGCATATATGACTTTGTCAAAAAACAATCTTTTTTAGAATTTCACAGTGTGAATAGAGTCTCTGATTTTTGGATTCCTCAAAAATTCCTACACCCAATTTTTGGCTTCTACCCTTAACGTTAAAAAGCAACCCCTTGGTACCGGGCAGATGTAGCTTTGTTAAAGAATTATGTTTTTTAGAAATTTACTTTGTAAATGAAGTTTCTGATGTCTGAGACTCAGAATTTTATATGATGAAAAGAGTCTCTGATTTTTGGGCTCCTTGAAAATTCAAATTCGAATTCATAGATAGGTGTTTGATTTTTTAGATGTAGGGGTGGTTTTTGCGATCAAAAAATCAAGCATTCGTGAGCTCTAGAATAGCCCAACACTACTTTCTATTTTGTTTTTTCCATGTTTGAGTTTTTACTTAGGGGTTGTTTTTATGTACATAGGGTGGTTTTTGATAATTTTGTTTTGCGCATTCGAGAGCCCAATATAAGCCAAAAATTATGATGCAATTTATTTTTTTCAGATTTTATTTTTGACAAGAGGGTGGTTTTTTTGCAGATAGGGGGTGATTTTTTGAATTTTTTTTCCGTGCATTTGAGAACCCAAAATAAGCCCAAAATTGTGGTCTACTTTGTTTCTTCCAAGTTGGAGTTTTTATATAGGGGGTAGTATTATTTCCGGTAGGGGTAGTTTTTGGAAATTGGTTGTTGACGCGTTCAAGAGCCCAAAAAAGCTCAAAATTCTGTCGTCTTTGATTTTTTATTTTTTCAAATTTTTATGGAGTGGAGGTGCTGGCTTGAGTCAAATTTGAATTTTCCAAAAAAGTAGTGGAGCCCAAAAATCGGCAATACAGCCCAAAAAAGCCCAAAAATCTGATAGAAAAAAAATTGGGGATTTTTGAGGAGGTGCTAGCTTGATGCACCTCAATAACACGAGAAAATATAGATGTTGTAAAAAGTACAACGCGCGACTACTCGTGTGAGCAGAACGGGCGCGACTACCGAAAGGTTAAAAAACGGTAAGGCTGCTGGCGTAGACAGTATTAGCGCTGAAATGCTTAAATACGGTGGCGAGTACATACCTCACAGGCTGTGCGAATTGATTTTATGTATCGAGATGGGGGAAGTCCCAGACGAGTGGAGAAAAACGATTATCGTACCAATATACAAAAGAAAGGGAGATAAAAGCAACTGCAATAATTACAGAGCTATCAGCTTATTTAGTACCGTAAGTAAAATATACTCAAAAATATTTTATGCAAAACCGGACGGTTTTCGTACCTTTCTGTGCGCGTTTGTGGGACGCGAAGTTCTCGTTTGTCGGAGGGGGTATTTTTCCGGCCACGGCCGTAAAAGTATACTTTTACGGAGTGCGCGCATGCGCTTTTGGTCCAAAGCGGCGACACTCCTGGCTCTCTCTTCTGACGCATGCGTGGTACATATCACAAATGTTTGTAGACTGTGCAATACAAATGAACAGAGCATGCCGGCTGGCAACACGCAGCAACACGTGGGTCCGCGAGTCTTTCGTTAACCGATAGATAACAATTGTGTCGCGATGGCAAAGATTTTATTTGACTAACTAAAACTAAAATGAACATAACCGCACATGTCTATAATAAGACTAGTATGAAGCTCACGTGCAACATTTAATGTTATGTTTAATTTTAGTTATAGTTATTCAAAATGATTGTTGTATTTTTCCTTATGGGGGGCTTCGCCCCCCGAACCCCCCACGGGGGCTCCGCCCCTCGGC
>CAKNYM010035478.1:0-20896 GCA_932195095.1 Andricus curvator
CGGAGCTCTCGGGCGATGGGGTCGCCACATCCCTACGCCTTATTCATCATTATTATTATTATTACTATTGTTATTATTATTGATCAATTCATTTGCTTATGTACTTGTTTCGATAGGTTATTCCGAAATTATTGAAATTAGTTCTGTTAGTTTGATAAATATTACAGTTCGAATTAAATTCATTAAGAAAATAAGCGATCAGGTATTTTCGAGAGGATTAGGCATTTAGGATTATAATCAATTGAGATTAAAACACTATTTTGTGACGTAATTTTAAAATGTCCGAACACTCCAGGGAAAACATTGCATTGTATACATAACGTCGCGTGTATTATCTTAGTTGAAGAGTTGTGTTTATCGGCAATTGACAATTTAGATCCCTACGCTCTGAAAAGTGAGGAATTTTCCACAAGTATGAGTGATGTACCCGTAGTGAGTGAGTTCGATCTTGTATCGTATTTTACGATAACTCATAGTTATTACACGTGCAAACAATTAAAAGCTTAAAGGCTTTTAAGTTTTACGAAGCTGGATTTGTTGAAAAAGTGGAGTGCAAGATGGTAGATGACAACTTTATAGTGCGTGGTGAGGTTAGTATTGGCACGTTCATTTCCCTGCTAAAAATTCCGGACGGATTTCGGACAAATTTCCGAATCTGGAATTTGTCCGAAATTTGTCCGGTCGAAGGAGCACGGAAATTAATCCGAATATCATCCGGTAGAATCCGAAAGTTGTACGGTCTGATGGATTCGATCAGTCCGGGTTAGATCCGGTTGAGCCCGTATTTTGCACGGTCTGACGGATGCTATAAATCCGGATTGTGTCCGGGACGTCATCCGGATTCTATCCCGGTGTATTTAAAAATTTTCCGGATAAAGTAGAACGAAAAAAAAAAAATAAATCTGTATATTGTCCGGTAGAATCCGAAAGTTGACGCACACAAACCTATTTCTATAGCTTAACTTAACACTACTACATATATAACGCACTTCACTAACGCAGAATATCGCACGCTGAGTATATCGGTCGAAACGGTCCTTATATACTAACCAAGAAAATGTTTAGCGCTTGTGAGAAACGAACGATAAATCCGGATTGTGTCTGGTTGAGTCCGTGTTCTGTACGGTCTGAATGACGCGATCGATCCGGATTGTGTCCGGTCATGTCCATATTTTGTACGGTTTGTCGGATGTGATCAATCCGGATTGTGTCCGGTCATGTCCGTGTTTTGTACGGTTTGTCGGATGTGATGAATCCGGATTGTGTCCGGTCATGTCCGTATTTTGTACGGTTTGTCGGATGTGATGAATCCGGATTGTTTCCGGTCATGTCCGTATTTTGTACGGTTTGTCGGATGTGATGAATCCGGATTGTGTCCGGTCATGTCCGTGTTTTGTACGGTTTGTCGGATGTGATGAATCCGGATTGTGTCCGTTCATGTCCGTATTTTGTACGGTTTGTCGGATGTGATGAATCCGGATTGTGTCCGGTCATGTCCGTGTTTTGTACGGTTTGTCGGATGTGATGAATCCGGATTATGTCCGGTCATGTCTGTGGTTTGTACGGTTTGTCGGATGTGATGAATCCGCATTGTGTCCGGTCATGTCCGTGTTTTGTACGGTTTGTCGGATGTGATGAATCCGGATTGTGTCCGTGTTTTGTACGGTTTGTCGGATGAGATGAATCCGGATTGTGTCCGGTCATGTCCGCGGTTTGTGCGGTTTGTCGGATTGTGTCCGGTCATGACCGTGTATTATATGGTCTGGCGGATGCGATTAATCTGGTTAGGTCCGAAATTGTACGATTTTTAGGAATGCGATTAATCCGTATCTCATCCGTTTAAATCCGAAATTTGTCCTTTCTGACGAATGCGAATAATTTATATCTTATCCTTCTTTGCCCGATATTTTTCTAGTTCTAGTTATTCGAACGCAATACACCCTAATCTTATCCGGTATAGCAAACTGAACTAAAAAAAAAATGAAATTCGATACACTTATAGAGTATTTAATTATAAATGAGCGAAAACAGGATGTTAAAAAGTTGTACGAGAAGTCATTTTTGATTACATTTTTAATGCACTTTGAGGAAAAAAATTAGAACACTTTTGAAAGAAGTATGTTGTAACATTATCAATCTATCTAACCGGGGTCGATTTTGAGTTTATCAATATTCTCAATTCAATTATTACTGCAGTTGGCTGATTTTAGTTAGAGATCTTAATTTTACTAAAAATTATACTAATTTTTAGTAATAGTAGTAATGTTGCATTTTAAACTTATCTCAATGATATTAATTTTCATAGAGATATTCGTTCAATTTGTGTTTACTTTTTCCTGTCCAGTAAATTGCAACCAACGATATAAGTTGATTCCAATACTGATTGTGGCCCTAACCATTTTATAACTAAACTTGATGATTAAATAAACAAAAATTGAGTAAGATTGATTCTTACGATAAAAATTCCCACTAAAATTTAAATCGTTAATTGACGATAAAAGTGACGGATTGTAGATTCACTCAAGGGGGAGATGATTGCGTATTTTCGTGATTTGAATTCAATTTTAGAATGAATGATTTTATTATGAACTGGATTCTCCTTTCTTTCCTTCTTTTTGGATAGAATCGGACTGTTTCCGGAGTCGATGTTTTGGACCGGACGAATATCGGATTTGAGCGGACGATTTTCCGTTTTCACTTTAATTTCACCGAATGACTACTAAAACCTGCGGATTAATTTCGGATAGAATCGGACTATTTCCGGAGTTGATGTTTTAGACCAGACAGATTTCGGATTTAATCGAACGATTTTCCGTTTTCACTTTAATTTCACCGAATGACAACTAAAACCTGCGGATTAATCTCGGATAGAATCGGACTATTTTCGGAGTTGATGTCTTAGACCGGACAGATTTCGGATTTAATCCGACGATTTTCCGTTTTCACTTTAATTTTACCGAATGACAACTTGAACCTGCGGATTAATTTCGGATAGAATCGGACTGCTTCCGGAGTACATGTTTTTGACCGAAGAATTTCGGATTAGAGCAGACGATTTTCCGTTCTCACTTTAATTTCACCGAATGACAACTAAAACCTGCATACATGTAATAACTCACGTAAAAAGGATAAATTATTATGACATCTCTTTCAGCCAAAACGTATTATTTTCTTTCCCTCTTTCTTTTCTTCTTTCTTTGCCTAAAAATAATATGCAAGGATTTCTCAGAAAATTTGGTAAACATCGCGGTAAACATAATAATAGTGAGACAAATAATCTGCATTAGGAAGAGTGCTTATAAAATATACCTCACAATAGTTTCGAACATCGAAAGTGTTACATCTAAAAAATAAGAGAATCATTTTTAAAACAGGAAATTTTTGAATTATTAAATGTGACTATTTATTGTTCAATAAAATAGAACTAGTTTCTTCGAAACCTCGAGGCAGAAAAAGAAGTAAAGACGAGAAAGGATGCAAAAGAAATATTAGTCAGAAAAAGGCATGAAACTCTCATTATCCTAATTATTTTAATTAACAATTACTCCATTTAAATAACTTATGATAAAAAATATAATATGTTTTTACGTGCAGACCTTCAGGAATCAGCAGTGCGGCTCGCCTTTCTCATAGACGGCGCTGAGTCGTACATTCACGACGCCGAGCGAAATAATTAAAGCATCATAGATTTTCAGCAGCTGGACCAATGAGAGTCAAACTTTTCAGAAAACTTTTGTGGACCCTAGTGAACATTTCATCCGCTAGAAGTTTATTGTATCTGAAAGTTACGTCGATAGACTTTGCGATTGAAAGTATTCAAACGATGTTTATAAAACTGTTCAGAAAAAAATTATTAACATTTTTTAATACAAATGAATATTAATTTCGATTTTACTAACACTTTATAATAGTCCAATGAGTAACTCCTAAAATTTTAATGTAAAAAAATGGATAACTCTGGGATTTAGAGCGAGTTGAAGTGAAAAAACACTGAAAATCGTCGTTTCCCAAAAAATGTGTTTTTTGCCTTTATTTTGAAAACAGGAAAAGTGACAACTTTTTACAAGAGTAAAAAAAGATGCGCAATAAAATTTCCTGTAAGGATATATGTTTTAAAAATCAAAATTTTAATTTAAAAAAAAAGTAGCTCAGGGGCCAACCGAATGGTGCAGAAAAATTGTATACCCCCTTATTGCATCCGGCGGTTCAATTTTGAACATATTGCCAGATGCTTTAAATTTGAGGTTACGAAATGTTCATTGTTATAGAAAAATCTCCTTCTTTGTCTAATAAATGTGAACAATATTTGCAAAATAAAAAATATATGCACTGTTACAGGTTGAACATTCTCAAAGAATGAATGATACAAATTTTAAAATGTGGATTGTCTTAGATCCAAATGGATCTATTTTAAGTGCTCATTGCACTTGTGTAGCTGGTCATTTTTAAACACTGAGCAGTACTCCTTCTTTAAATGAGAGTATGTATGCACAGGGAGAAACTGTTTAATTTAATAACTTTCGCGTAAAATGAAATTTTCAAATGGTAACTTCAACTAACATAAACATTAGAAACTTTTGTATTTCGCAGAAATTATGAGAGTAAACACTTTTTTCTTCTATGTTCACATTTTTACTTAAAACCAGAGTACCGATAAGTATTTTAAAAATATGTAATGCTAGAATTTATTGAGTAAAATGAGGCAAATGAATTTGGAAGTTAGAACTTGATTACTTCAGCCTTGTGTAAAATGTATCTAATTTATCTTACCTGATATAAAATCATTTGAGCAAATTGTTGCATTTCTTATCAGCAACTAACTTAAAGGACCACGTTTAATCGCACTTATCCATTTTTCACGTCTTTTTTTCGATGACTCTATTTTTTCCTGCAAAGTGTACGCTCCACCTGGTCTGGCATGCTTTTTGTTTGTTTCTTTTATATTAGCTGGAATTTGATGAAATGATATTCCATGGTCCCTGGCTTTTTTCTTCGTACAACCCATAATAAAACACGAAAGTACCACTTCCTTAAATTAAAAGAATTAATTGATTCTCGAAAAGTATATTACATGGGACTCAATGTATAAAGCACGAGTGCTCTCCCTGGAGTGTTCGGCCATTTTGAAATTTTATGGCTTAATAGAAATACTTTATCTCCGGGCATTAGGGAGATTTTGCATAGCGTTTCGTAGGATACGGTAACGCTAAACGATACGCTAACGCAGGCCTGCCCAAGTAGGGGAAAACTGCGCATTTGCCAGATGGGAATTTAACACCACCACCGACCGCTACTCATTCAACTTCACGCGAGCGATCACCCCCTAAGCCTCTGGACCTGAGAAGAGGGAAGTGGTGGTGGAACTCGAGCATGTGGCCTATAAGCAGTTTTCCCCTACTTGGGCAGGCCTGCGCTAACGAACGTCGGATAGGGGCTGTCCATAAATTACGTAACGCTATATTAGACAGACAGGCTCCGTGACTTTTGTTATGGTAGCGTTACGGAGAAACAGAGAGGATGTTCTAAAATGTAACGTAACGTTTTTCAAAATGAAAATTAGCGATTTGAAATATTACTTTAGCGTGGTCTGTCTGCGTGACTCGTTTCACGTTCTAGCTTCTCCGTCGTTACCCGATACTAATGTAGCATCGATATATTTGTTGGTGGTACGATTTCAAAGGCTCTCTCACCGAAGTCTTTTTCAAAACTTTCTCGAAAATTTTATCAATGACTCAACGTACAATTATTAAAACAAGGCTCGAAGAGCTCATGCTATACTCTGACTTGTTTTACTCTGGCTTGCTTTACTCTGCTTCAGTCTTGATCAGTGATGCCAATGTTGGCGCCTTTTGCTACTGCGCTTGCGTTCGGGCCGCGCACTGGTTGGCCGCAGTTGGCGCGCAATTCAAAATTGGAATTAAAAACAATTCTTTTGATGAAAATGAATCATCATTGAAAAAAAAACATTAATACTTACTTATTTTTGAGAATACAAAAAATTTATTCTGAGTATTTCTAATCTTAACAATAGAATAATATGATATTGTATTATTTGGCTTATAATGGTTAAACTAAATAAATATGAAAAAACAAATCATAGCAATAGGTTATTATATTCTGTCCAGTTTTTTCATTTTTCGAGAGGTCGTTACGTTACTTTAAACAGACAGACAGGATAGAGTTCGATTGTTGCGGTAGCGTTACTGACAGACAGGCAGGTCATGAAATTTTGAAATTTTAGCGTTACGTAATTTATTGTCAGCCCCATAGCGGAAAACGTTAACGCTAAACTCGTACAGCATGCGCAGAAACGTCATCACGTGACTTTAGCGTTTACCGTATACTACGGAACGATATGCAAAATCTCCCTATTACAGTGCATACAGAGGGTCCAGAGACAGTGTGGCAACCTAGCCGGATGCCGCCATTTTGCGAACGGATGCCACCATTTTACGTTCAGGTTTTCTATAGTGTAGTATATCTATATATACCAAAATTTCTATGAGAAAACTGAGCCAATCAAAAAGAATGACACTAGGTTGCCACACTGTCTGTGGACTCTCTGTAACAGTGCATTGACGGGAGTGGCCTCTAGGCGGAATATTCCGGAACTAGTCTCGGAGCTGAGATTTTAAAATTAACATGTAAAAAAGCAAAAAATCTTTAATTATTTCACGCAGAGCCTTTCTTTGGCTGGAAAACCCCGAAAAGTCCGTAAAATATGAAGCGATTCACGTGTCAGTGTGATGTGACATTTCAGAGAGAGTTCATCTCCGCAACAATATTCTTGATTAAAATGAGTATTTTTTCAAAAATTGGTAAGTAGTAACCTTTAAACATTCCTCTTATAGTCAATATTCACAAAAGTACTGATTTTATAATGAAGGTGAAGAGTATTTGTGTTTTGTGTTTATAACTTTTATAACCTAAAATGCAGGTAAGGATATATTTGAAAACATTTGATTAATTTGCCTAATAGATTATTTTCTTCTAAAATAATATTGTTAACAAGATTTCACACAAATTAAGTAATAAGTGTCTTAATTGTTTTCCAGAAATCCTCAAGTCTGTGCATAAGTACTATGATAAAAAATATTTTGATAAGACATATTCTGAAATTCGCTGGAAGTTTGAAACGACCACTTATTGAAGGCTCGCTGAAAAATTCTTTCTATGTGCACTCGTGCAGAAGAAATGCTTTGATTGTAGTTCGATTGTTGAGCAGTGAATTGCCTTATATTTTTACGACGAAAATGTGGACGAATCAAAGTAATCCCTCGTTTTCGGCATTCCACGTCAATTAGAAAGCCTTTGTCAACCATAACCGCCTCCGAACTAGAAACTCTATTCAGAATTCCTGAGCTGTTGACTATGAATTTGTCAGAACTTCGTCCTGAGTATGCATCACTGACAAATGTTACCAAACCGGATCGAGCGACGGCTACTGCAAATTCGACAGTGTTACATTTTTTCTAGCGTGAGTACGTTCCAATTCTACATTTCCAAAATAATTCTCGTTGAAGGAAAATTTGCGAAAACTTTTGGCATATTCTCCAATATTTCTTCTTTTTCAGGCCATCGAATTAATTTCTTCAGAACTTCATGCAGTTCCAAAAGCATCGCGGAAAAAATTTTTCTGCAATAAGTTACTGAAATTCTAAATAAGACAGCGAGGCATGCAAATGTCATGTTCTGCTTTAATTTGGTAATTGTCAGGATAATTCGACTTCTCGTGCTTAGGAGAATCTTTTTTTCTTATTTGAATCCTTGCCTTGTTTTGTTTTCGCTGCTATATTCATTTCTATATAATCGAGAATATTGAAAGATTTCGAGCCTGTTACTGCATTTAAAGCTCTATCATTTTTCAGTATGTCTGGCAAAGCAAAAGGTTGTTCTTTGCAAACCGATGTTTTCTCTTGAGAATTATTTAAAATCTCCGAAAGTTCAGTTTGTATTTCTATTTCTTTGCTTGAAACTGAATTTGTATTCGATATTTGTATTAAAGGATTCTTTTTCTGTTCGGATATCGCTTCTCCTTGTGACAAATCTTTGTCAGTTGCGGCGTTTTTCACAGAATCCGAAACCGTCCTTCCTTTATTACTGTTGTCCTTTTGCTTCTCGTAGAAATTATTGTCAAATTCTGCCTGGGTTCCCTTATCTTCAAATGTTAAAGTCTTCTGCTTCTCGCTAAAATGCATCTGGGTTTCCTTATCTTGAAACAGTGAAGTTGATGTTCTCTCTTTGACATCTTTTGAAGATGGTGAGTTCCCACACGGAGAAACCCAAACACCATTGATTCTTGCGTTTGATACGACTCATTGGTGTTTGTCGTGAAAAAAGCGCCTCAATACCACTGCACGCTGCGTACGCACGATTCATTAGTGTTCATGCAGTGGCCAGTGATGCCTTACGCAATAAAAATCGAAACACGACTGAGTCGTTCGTGCGCGTCACTGGAATGCGTTTACGTATTAATAGTTAATGCGTACGCGGCACTCACCAATGTGCAAAACAGTCAAAAATCGCGCTGTCGCACATTAAACTTTCATGTCAAAAATATCTACAACCGCTGCGCGCATACTAGTGAGTGTTGCGCGTTGCGGTCTTTGAAACATCGTGTAAAGCTCGATGTTTTAACTTTACTTATCGTTAAAATTCAGTTTTGAAAGCGGAACAAAATAAAGGTAGCTGACAGACATGACAAATATGAACAATTAAACACAATTTTTTTTTTTAAGATCAGGCTTTCGTAGCTTCTTTCACGGCGAACGTGATGCGAACCTTCCCGGAATCCAGATATATTCCTACCATCCAAATATTGTACGAAATGTGATCATTTATTCAACTAATAACAAGAGACACTTGAACTTCACATTTGATGCTTCAATCGAACAACCGTTTTTGCATAATCATGGAGCATCGATGCGCGCGCTACACTCGCCTATGTGTGCGCAGCGGCTGTATATGTTTTTCGCCCTAATGGTGACTCCACACTAAGCCCATTCCGCTCCGCGTGGCGCGGCACCGCACGTGCGTTTGCCATGCGTTCTAAGTAATACCAACCTCCGGGTAGAGATCTGAAAAAAAATTCCTAGGGAGAAAGTATGGCCGCCACAGATTGCTGGATCACAGTTTTAGACATGAATTCATAAAGTTGACATGTCACACTGTTGATTCAGGTTAGGGGTGAGGGGATATATTTAAATATTATCATTGTTAATTAATCAACACGGCTATTATTGTTTTCACAATTCAGAATTCGTTCAGACTGCAGATTTTGTTTTCCTTTCAACGGAAAGGTCTGTAAAGAACTTAGGGAAATCCTTCCCTTAAGATATTTTATTAAAGAGCGATAATTTTCCATTTTAAACCATCATTGTTGTGGTTTGGTTTTTTATCAGAAAATCCATTGCTAGTGACTCAGAAAAGACCGTATTTATTAGGAGACTTTGTCAGGTGACATCATTTGTTATTAATTTTAATAAAGTAATTGATTAGTTAAATTAATTTTAATTTACTTTAATAAATTAAAATTATTACAGTACATTGAATTTACTTTAATAATTTTAATTAACTTTCAACCAAACAGATGAATTTTTAACTACAGTTACGATGAATATACAACTGAAATAGTTGCATAATCATTTAAAATAATTGACTTTCAATTTTTAAAAAGACTTCAAAGCTAAGAAACGAATTTGTCTGTAAAGCAGTTGACTTTTTAACCCAAAAATGCGCATTTTCCACCAGATAAGAATTTTTTTGGGAAATTGGAAAAAACAATATTAATTTTCTACGAAAAAAGATGAATTTTTATGGCGAAATAGAAAAAATTTTCCACTTAGGGTAGAAAAATTAAACTTGCAGTTGTAAGAAATTAATTTTCAATAAAATAAGAAACGACTTTTGTATAAAGTAGTTTAATTTTCAACCAAAACTATGAACCATTATCTCAAAAAAAGAATTTTTAACTACGTACTTCAATTTTCAATTGCGAAACTACAATTGTCAACAAAACAATGAAACATTCAACCAAGCAGATGAATTTTTAACTATAGTTACGATGAATGTACAACTAAAATAGTTACATAATCAGTTAAAATAATTCTTTTGCAATTTTTAAAAACGCGTAAGGAACTAAAGACGAAAGAAATATAAATATGGCAAATAAATTACTAACAAGAATTTCAACATTTATATTTCACTGGCCATTAATATATCAGGCCTACAAATTAATTCGCTCCCTGTAATATCATGTTTCCTAACACTTGGTCGTACTTAAATTTTTTCCCGTCAACACAATATAATAGGAAACTCTTCGGTTTTAATAATCTAGTTCTAACCCGACTCGACACGAAGGCACCCGAATGTCTTCGGGTTCGCGATCTCGCTTCCCCCACCACCATCGTTCCGCGCCGTTCCGCGTCATGCGCGCGCTACATCGCATCATCTCCCTTCACCCCGACCCCCAAGACGCAGCCCTCACCATCAAATCGAGTCCCAGCGTGTCGGTCCCAGCACGGCACCCCCCGAGCCCTCCAACCCCCCGTGTCCACACGAGTTGACCCGGAAGTAGCCGACCGCACTCGAGTGCGATGCGATCTCGCATCCCCCACCACCATCGTTTCGCGCCGTGCCGCGTCGTGCGCGCGCCACATCGCATCGTCTCCCTTCACACCAACCCCCAAAAACCGAGTTTACGCGAAAGCACCCGACTGTCCTCAAGTGCGCTAAGACGCAGCCCCCCACCATCAAATGAAATCGAGGGAAATGCTTAACAAATTAGTATACTGTACAGAAAATGAAGTTGAAGAGATGGAATAAAAACAATTTAAAAGCGCGGTTTATAAGCTCAGGCGATTAGGGTTCGATTATCGGTGCTTGCGAATTTTATGCTATAACGTTCTTCTCAAGTTATACGTATCTAATGTATAAGTTAAGATATTTGATATATTATGATAAAGTCATTCATTACTGAAAAAGATTTCTTGGTTGAAAATGCAACTCTTGTTGAAAATTCGCCTTTTTTATTGAAAAATTCATCTTTTTTGGTTAAATTCAACGGTTGTTTACTCAAAATGAAAATCTTTTCTTCGTTGAAATATCAAATATTACATTTTTTGTTAAGAATTCATCTTTTCAGGTTGAAAACGCAATTCTTTGTTTGGAAGTTGAACTGCTTTCTTTAAAATTAATTTTTTTTTTGCAAAAATTAGTTGCTTTTTTCTTGTTAAAAATTAATTTTTTAACTGGAAAATCAACTAAGTTGTTGAAAATTCAACTTAGCGTGAAAAAAATGATCTTGTATTGAAAATTCAACGACCTGGGAGAAAATGCAACCGTTTCGTAGAAAATTCGTTTTTTATTAAAAATTAATTTTTTAAAGTTAAGCTTTAATTATTCTATTTTTTGTTAAGAATTTGTATTTTTACTATTTTAAATTCAACTATTCGCATCAATTGATGTAATTTGTTGAAAATTCCTCTTTTTTTTTGTAGAAAATTAATTTCTTTGGTTAAAAATTGTACTAATTGGTTGAAAATGTATGTGTTTTGTTGAGAAATCGTATCTTTCATTAGAAAATTACTCCTCATGGTTGAAAATTCATCTTTTTGGTTGAAAATTCAACTTTTTGTAGAAATATCGTCTTTATCCATAGAATTTATCCAGGAAAAGTAAGGTACCATCTCTTTTATCCGGGAGCGATTAGTGTAAGTATCTCTGCGCATTTGTATGCAGTAAATTTATTGTGGATCTCTTTGGATGTCTTAGATGAGCGAAAAGGCGAAATCTTGTACGGCTAAATTCGAGCGAAGTTTAAACTAATAAGTTCTGATGTCATTCGTCGACGAATTTGAAATTAACTTGTATTGTATTTTATGAAATGAGCCTAGATAGAATAAATATCGTACTCCAGTATAATTCTGCTATAATTTATTAAATTCAATTTTCTTTAATTTGAAACAGTTTTGATCAATTTTCAACTGTTGAAAATTGAACAAAATTGATTACTGAACGGTTGAAAGTTGAAGAGAATTAAACATTGAATTATCAACTGTTTAAAATTGATGAAAATTGATCACTGAATTTTCTACAGTTGAAAATACAATTATTGAAAATTGAAAACATTGCATTTTCAACTGTTGAAAATGTAAGAAAACTAGTAATTGAATTTTCAACAGTTGAAAATCCTACTGTTGGGAATAAAAAAAACAGAATTTTCAACTGTTGAAAAGTGAAGAAAATTGAAAACATCAGAAAATTGAAGAAAGTTGAACATCGAGTTCTCAACAGTTGAATGTTCCTCAATTTCAAACTGTTGAATTCAACATGAGAACTCATTGAATAACCATTTCATTTCATAAAACAAAAATGTTGAAAAAAGTCGATTTTTCGAAAACGTGTCGCTACAGGCAAATAATGTTTTTTGGCAAATCAAGATTCGTCCAGTGAACTCTCAGTAGGAAATTTATGAGATTTAAAAAAATTCCAACTTTGAGCATCTCCTTGTAGCTATATCCAATTTGTAAGAAAAATTCTTCAATGTCATAAGTCATTAAGAAATCATTAAACATTATTTAAAAATTCAGTAATTCTTATAAAAAGATTGTTTCTTCTTGTATACATGTAAATATTAATGTGTAATCTTTCCCTTATTTTCCAACTTTTTTGTGAAAAAATTACCCTAGTTCCCCTTTTTTGAGTTCCGTTTGTACTGTACATTTATTATTAACAATATAAAATATTTCATTTTTATAATCGTAAATTGAAGAGTTTTTAGACACCAGCTATCGTTTTTTTAAATAAACCTCAGAAATACTAGTTAAAAAACAATTTCTCACAGAAGTCGACACAGTTGACTATTCGTTCACACCAATTGTTTACACAAATTAACTTCAACATTCAATGCATTTTTTACGTTTTCTAAGTTTATCTGTATTAAATATGATACACAGCGAGTTTGTTTATATTTTTTGTTCAGAGAAATAGAATGAAATCTGCGAAATTGTCCTTTTTGCCCCATCTTCCGTTAAATAAAAATAAAAAAAAAATAATCAAGTAAATACCAGATCCGTCCCACTTTAAGGCGATACAATAAAAACTTTATCATTTAAAAGAATATTTTTACTCTCGATGAACCTTTCAATCAAGTATTTATAACATGTTTTTATTATCATTTCCTTTATAAACCCGCCTCTAACATATTCAATAAACTTCAATTATTGAATGTCTTAAGCCCTAAAATTAGTGAAAAACTGTTTTGTTACTGAATTGTATGAAAACTCGTGAAGATTTAAAAAGTGATTATAATTCTGAAAAGCGGAAACCGCTAATTGTGAATTTTAGTATCGATTTATTTTCTTTTTAGTGAAAGCTGAGTATTAATTTGCTAAAGCAGTCATATACGCTTTTTCGCTGTTTTCGAGAAAATCTATTTTGAAATATTCGCCACTGGCGAAAAATACTTAAAACGTCGGGTTCATAGATGGAAGAACTCTTTTATACTTCTATTTTTAAATACAATTGGTAAAATTAATGAAAAAAATTAATAACATTTATAGAAAGAAATTTTTGTCCGAAAAACATAATAAAGTTTTTAAAAAGTCAGTTTTCCGTGAAAAAGAGCATTAACAACATTATTATTGGCAGAATCTTTGAAGATTATTCAAGGCCACGGCACTTAAAAAATATTACGCTTCAGAACACTTCAGTTAAACATTTTTTTACTGGCACAGTTTTGGAAAAATCGTGAATGTTTTTTCTTTTCGTTTCTTAATCTTCATACATAATCGAGTAGCCCGCGACAATTCTGGATGCGCTAAAAGTGCGACGCAGTAAATTTGGCTTCAGAGCTCCGTAAAAGTCCCCTGATTATGAATATCAAGGTATTATATTATGATATGAATATCAACAATTTTTTGGAATTACATTATTCTTTTGAGATAAAAATGTTGTCAAATTATGTTCGGAAAGTTCATGGAAAAAGAAAACTCGTGTGTCATAACAAATTCTTCATGTAACGACCCGTCTTTAAGTAAGAGCGTTTGACATATTTGCGGCTGCATTTCTCGACAACTATTGGGCCGAAAAGTTTCCAAAAAAATGTAAATCATTTTTGAGGACACATGCTCCACGAGAAAAAAGAAAATTTTCCGACGGAGCAAAAACTTGTGTTAATATATAAGTGTAAAAAATGGTATTTTTTTAACAACTACGTGTACAATTTTTTGAACACGCTAATAAAAGACTGTGTACATTTTACAAGGTCGATGCTATAACTTTTGTAAAAAATATTGGGGAAATTACCTTGATTACAAATACTTTTGTTTCTTTGGAAAAATCTTACTCTTTTTTTGTCAATAACAAATTGTATAAACAAATGCAGCTATTTCATATAGCTTTTGTTTTTAACGTGTTTTCAAAATGAGATATAAAACAAAAACTTTGTCTTTTCTCGATCTTCTTTTCATTAAAATCATTTGTTAATTATGGCTTTATAACAAAAATTATTTATCTGGTAGCTTCCTGATAATCTTTCTCTCTGTTACCACTGTGAAATCATCGTTCTTTTGTTAGTAACAATTTTTATCAACGAAATCCCGAATCTGATGTTTTTATTCGCGTTGCTTGAAACAGGCACAAAGAAAAACTGTTATCTCTTTTAAATTTTCTCTTTATTCAAACAATTTGTTAATTACGGACTTATAAACTTTTCGCGATTACAAGTACATGTCATGTGTGTATGAATGTTGAAAATTTGATTTGTGACGAATTTAAAAATAAAAATCATTTTTAAAGTAATCGATGAATTAAAGACCTTCAATTTCTCAACTTTCACGGGCAAGTAGTGTGTCATTGGAATCGCAAAAATCCGTGGATGATAATACTATGTTTAAATTGCTATTTGAGAGACTATGCTTATAGAAAAGCAGAAAAGTATTAGGGAAAAGAGAAGCGGAGGGGCCCTGGTGGTATCAGGGGCCCTAGGACTCCAGCCCTCCCCCCTTCTGTACACCGGATGCGACCATGGGGGTGGGGTTGCGTTGCGAAATAGCATGACGGGGGAAGGGGTGAGGGGAGACGATGCGATGTAGCGCGCGCATGACACGGAGCGGAGCGATGGTGGTGGGGGATGCGAGATCGCATCGCACTCGAGTACGGTCGGCTACTTCCGTGTCAACTACTATAGGTTTCAAAAATGTTGACCTCTCTACAAAAGTTTGATTAAGTCAGTGAAAAAAAATCGCTCAAGAACGTAACAAACTTCACTGCAAAGATAATTTTATTGCGAACAACTTCTCTATTCATGACACCGTCATACATTAATTACAAATGAAGTGGCAGTTGAGTGAAGGTACAAAAACACGGCCAACAGCGTCAATTTCACGACAGTGAACTTTGACGCGTTAAATTTGGTTGAAAAATCAGTATAAATGAGGCGCAAAAAATCAGGCAAATTCCTTGACATTTTCTGTAAATGCAGGTGTCATAAAAATTGAAAAGTTTAAATAATTGTAGCTTACAGAGTTAATTATAGAGGAGGACCTTATCTCAGCTCCAAATTGTGATAGAAAGCTCAGGTAAAGCTTGAAATAAGTAAAAAAATTCAAATAATACAATGAAATAAGAAATGAAGTTTCAAAATTATTAAATAATTGGTTATTGTCAATTATTTTTTCTACGTTTTTTTTTCCGGCGCGCATAAAAGGTGTCATCAGTATCAGTTTCAGTCGAGGGTCACTATTCGGCACTTTCCCCCAGCTACCTGATGACCATCATTTGGGAAAACTGAAAAAAAGCCAAAGGCGTAGTAAACATGAATTTAACTTCTGATGCTGACAGTTCCACTCCTGGAAAATAATAAACTTTCAGAGGAAGATAAAAAATATTATTGGAGAAAAATGATTGCATAAGATGAAAATAATAAATACCGAAAAATCAAACACTTGAGCAATTCCAGGTCAACTCATCTGAAGAATTTCAACTGTTAGTTATTTTGATGAAAAGTCTTGTATCCGTTTTCTGAGGTGTTTGAAAAAAATAATGAAATGATTATTAAAAAATTTTAAAAATTTGTCGACGACTCGGAAATTCGAACAATTTATCCTCCCGACTTTTGTCGATGAAAATAAAATTCTCCGAATTATAGCATTTGTAAGATTAAAAAAAACAAACGAAAATTACAATTTTAAGCCAAACAACGCACGATATGAAAAAAAAGCCAGGAGGAGAAAAATGTATCTTTTTTAAAGTTCTGCAAGATAATGGTAATAACTTTTTGAATTTTCTTGAAAAATCGAAAATTCAAATTTTGATCACACAAAAAAATAATGACGAAAAAAGATGAATTGATAAAAATTATGCGCCCAAAAAAGATCTACAAATTTGGTACAAATCACTTTTGAATAGGACGCATAATTCTTCTTTTATTCGTGAAAAACAACATTAAAAATAAAAAAATTAAATTTTTGGACAAATGACACAAGCTACGGAAAAAATGAATAAACAAACGTTGTTCTCACCCAACAGCTCCAAATTTGTTATAGTTGATGTTGATTTTAATGCTTTATATTCGAAATTTCTCTCATTTTTAATTTCAGTTTATATATTTCTAATTAAAAATTGTGCAAGATTTAGGACTAAAAACTCGACTTTTGACCTTTAAAATCATTCAAAACCTAAGAATTTTTATTTCTACGTCTTAAAAATTAAATTCAAATTGAATTTTTGAATCCGAATAATTTTAAATTGTTATTGTTCGAAATTGTAAGACTTTGAATTGTACATTTTCAGGTTTGAAGAGTTTTTTTCTGTAACATGGAAGACTTTTGATCTGCAAAGTTATCGAAATTCAAGAATTTCTAGTTGTACCTCCCTACAATTATTCTATTTTTATGTTCTACAATTAAACATAATGTAATTTTTATGTACTACAATTAAAGCTTCTGTGATTTTTGTGCTTTATATTAGAAAAGATCTTCAATTTGAAAAATGTAGAATTATAAAAATTGACTATTGATCTTCAAAATCATCCAATTTAATATTTTTAACTATACACCCTATAAAATTGATGGGGTTTCAATTTTGTAAATTTGTCATTAAGAATTATGCAAGTTTTAAGTTTTACAATATTAAAAATGCTGTAATTTTGATGATTTGCTTTCGAAATTTCTTCAATTGAGAAGTTTTAAAATTCAAAACTTGATTTTTGATCTTCAAAATCATCAAAATTAAAGAATTTCTATTTATACATCTCTAAAAGTAAAATGCTCTTAGTTTTTAAAACTAACAATTGAAAATTATGCAATTTTCAAGTTTTACAATTGAAATTTCTGTCATTTTGATGCTCGCATTCAAAATTTCTTTTATTTTTCAGATCTAGCTTTGAAAAATTGCTTATTGATCTTCAAAATAATACAAATTTAAAAATTTGTATTCTGCACCTTTAAAATTGAAGACTTCAATTTTGTAAATTTATAATTCAAAATTATTCAAGCTTTAGGTTTACAATCATTAAAAGTTCTGTTATTAAAAATTCTTTCGAAATTTCTTGAATTTGGAAGATTTCGAATTAAAAACTGAACTTTTCATTTTGAAAATCAGCAAAACTTAATAATTTCTATTTATACATTTATCAAACTAGAGTAATTTTATATTATTTCAAATTTCAAATTTTAAAATAATTTCTCATTGTTCGAATTTGTAGGACTTTGAATTGAAAATTTTTTTATTCGAAGATTGTTTAATTTTTAAATTTTACAAGTAAATGTTCTATCATTTTCATGATTTACATTTGAAGTTTCTTTCATTTGTGTTGGCGAATTTTAAATTGCAAACATCTGCAAAATGGATCAGTTTTTAGTTTTGAAGAGAACAATTTTGAAAATTGGAAAAAAAAGTTTGAAAAATATTTGAAAATTTGTGTAATTAGCTCAAAAAATAGGAATGTATAGAATTTCCGCTGATAGTGTCTTTGTAATGTTTGGAAAAAATTATGCATTTCATATAAAAATAAGAAAGGAAATGGGCGTAAATGTTTATATTAATAACAAAATGTAAGAAACAAAAATGAGTTTAATCAACTGCCATTTTCTTAATGATTGAAATCAATAGTTTCTACGCCGTTGGGCAATTATAACATGTTGCACCCGTATTTATTTTCAGGCATCTGGAAGAGTTACTGAATTGGGACTGAATGGAAGAGACTGAATGGGAACCCTGAAGCGGACAATTATGGTTGGGTATATTGCCTGGATCAGTTACACTCGCCGCCCCCAAGCGGCAGAAAAAAAGCCTAGAAAAAATAATTGACAATAACCAATTATTTAATAATTTTGAAACTTCATTTCTTATTTCATTGTATTATTTGAATTTTTTTACTTATTTCAAGCTTTACCTGAGCTTTCTATCACAATTTGGAGCTGAGATAAGGTCCTCCTCTATAATTAACTCTGTAAGCTACAATTATTTAAATTTTTTAATTTTTATGACACCTGCATTTACAGAAAATGTCAAGGAATTTGCCGGATTTTTTGCGCCTCATTTATACTGATTTTTCAACCAAATTTAACGCGTCAAAGTTCACTGTCGTGAAATTGACGCTGTTAGCCGTATTTTTGTACCTTCACTCAACTGCCACTTCATTTGTAATTAATGTATGACGGTGTCATGAATAGAGAATTTGTTCGCAATAAAATTATCTTTGCGATGAAGTTTGTGACGTTCTTGAGCGATTTTTTTTCACTGACTTAATCAAACATTTGTAGAGAGGTCAACATTTTTGAAACCTATAGTAGTGTTGACACGGGGGGTTGGAGGGCTGGGGGGTGCCGTGCTGAGACCGACACGCTGGGACTCGATTTGATGGTGGGGGCTGCGTCTTGGGGGTCGGGGTGAAGGGAGACGATGTGATGTGGCCCGCGCATGACGCGGAACGGCGCGGAACGATGGTGGTGGGGGATGCGAGATCGCATCGCACTCGAGTGCGGTCGGCTACTTCCGTGTCAACTCGTGCTAAGACGGGGGGTTGGAGGGCTCGGGGGGTGCCGTGCTGGGATCGACACGCTGGGACTCGATTTGTTGGTGGGGGGCTGCGTGTTGGGGGTCGGGGTGAAGGGAGACGATGCGATGTAGCGCGCGCATGACGCGGAACGGCGCGGAACGATGGTGGTGGGGGAGGCGAGATCGCGAACCCGAAGACATTCGGTTGCCTTCGTGTGGAGTCGGGTTAGAACTAGATTATTAAAACCGAAGAGTTTCCTATTATATTGTGTTGACGTGAAAAATTTCAAGTACGAACAAGTGTTAGGAAACATGATATTACAGGGAACGAATTAATTTCTATTTCTTTCGTGTTTAGTTCCTCACTCCTGACGATGAAAAGTTAAGCTGAAATATCGCTTGGTTGAAAGTTGAATAGGTTTGTCGAAAATTTCTCTTTTTGGCTTAAGAATAAAATAATAATTAATTATTATTTAATTATTATATAATTAATTATTATAATTATTTTAACTGATTATGTAACTATTTTAGTTGTAGATTCATCGTAACTGTAGTTTAAAATTCATCTGTTTACTTGAAAGTTTCATTGTTTTGTTGAAAATTGTAGTTTCGCAATTGAAAATTGAAGTACGTAGGGTAAGAGCACTAGTGGTTGGCACTGCGCCGGTTATTGGCCCCCCCTTTAAATTTTGTTAAATATTAAGAAAATGCGAACATTTATCGTATTTTACTGATATTATTTCAATTCTAATATCATTTTTGCGCAAAACGATATATACAACTTTAGCAAAATAATGTCAAATTTAGGTGTAAAATATTTAATTCTCTTTAATTTTTAGGGTGCCAAGAATTTATCGGCTTTTCTAAAGAAAATCTTTAGCTGATGACATTTTTTAATTTCGTTATAGCAACGTTGTAAACAAGTAAATCTGTTTCATTTTTTGCAGGTATTTTGAAGAAATATTTGAAATTCAATAAAAAATCAGAATTAAACATCGGTGATAATGTATTTATTAATTTAAGAGGGGTGCCAATGGAAATTAATACAAAAAGTATGGTCTCTAGTCGTTGGCACCCCAGTGCCAATGACCAGACCATGCAATTCTGGAATGGTTTCATTCATTGGCACCCCCGCCTTGTCAGAAAAAAGTAAGGTTATGTAATCCCAAGATCTTGTGTTGTCTTGAATCATTTCATGTATTTCTCATAAAATGATGGTTGAAAAGTGCCGGAACGACAAAAGCCGTTATTAGTAGACGCAAAAGTAGCTAAAAATTATAATAAATGAAGCTGTCATTTATATACCGGTAATCGTAACCTCCAAAGTTTTCTTCATATCATTTATTGTTTTTAGGCTTTTAGGTACAGTTAAATATTGTTGTTATTTGAATTATAAATAGAATTTTATTATCTTTATACATTTTATCTTTAATAATATCGTTGTGCAATATTTTGAATGTTATGCAGATATGTATGTTAATATAAATAGAAAAAGTTTTTATTCAATCGATGCACCGACTGAATAAACCGATTTATTTTGACTATAATCATATATATCCATGTTTGAATTTGTTTCTTGATTTTGCTAGTTTAAAGCAGAAAATGAAAAAATTAGTAACATTTATGTTTTTTTTAAATTTTATTTATTGTGATACCGAAGAACACATGTACCATGACTATAAGCTTTATAGCTGCTGTCAAAGATATTGGCATGTCCAAAAACAAAATTTAGAATCATCAATAGAAAAATTATTTATTATTTTCAGATGCACAATTTGTTTTTAATCAATGTTTTAATGTAATTGCAAAAATTTTAAGAGGTTATGTGAGTGTAGTGCCAATCACTGGTGACGGGGGGGGGGGGGGGTGCCAGCAACTGGGGTTAGCAGTGCCA
>CAKNYM010035478.1:20996-35846 GCA_932195095.1 Andricus curvator
CCCCCCCGCCAGCAACTGGGGTTAGCAGTGCCAAGCACTAAAATTTTGGGACTACATACTTATTTTTGACAATTTTTCAAGTTTTTGTCAACATTGAATAATAATTTAACATTTCAATGTATTCTTCATAAAATTTGGAGTGTAGGTATAATTATCACTATTTAAGAATTCAATACTTTATGTGTTTATTTATTTCCTAAAGTCTACATTTCCTCTTAAGGTGCCAATAACTGGTGCTCTTACCCTAGTTAAAAATTCTTTTCTTGAGATAATGGTTCATCTTTTTGGTTGAAAATTAAACTACTTTGTTCAAAAGTCGTTTCTAATTTGATTGAAAATTAGTTTTTTACAACTGAATTTTGCAGTAGTAAATCAATATTCTTTATTTCCAATTTTCCCAAAAAATTCTTATTTGGTGGAAAATGCATATTTTTGGGTTAAAATTCAACTGTTTTACAGACAAATTCGTTTCTTAGCTTTAAAGTTTCTTTAAAATTGAACATCAATTACTTTAACTGATAATGTAAATGTTTCAGTTGTATATTCATCGTAAGTGTAGTTAAAAATTCATCTCTTTGGTTGAAAGTAAATTAAAATTATTAAAGTAAATTCAATTTACTGCAACATTGGTTACCCCCAGTTTTTTCTGTGATATTTTCGTCCTCATTACGAAGTTTCAAAGCCATGTGACTCAAATTTTCTTGTCCCTCATCTTGAGAACATTTTCGGAGTTGAAAATAGAGGTAAAAATGTACATTTGTTCATATAATTTTTTCATAAAACGGACAAGTAGCGAGAAATGAAAAAATGTTTCGTGGAAACTTAATTATGAAAATACGAGAACACAGCTATTGTTCGGTCATCTCAACATAAATACGATGACAAGCGCTTTTTTTTTTGTCCACAAATGTCTGAAATGTGCATTTATTTGCATAATTTGTTTATAAAATGATCAATTAATAATGCATACCAAAATGTTTTGAGAAAACGTCATTAGAAATTTAATTTCAACACGGTCAGAAGAAAAGACGATGTCTGATCGCATCAAAATGACTTATATGTAAATTTGTTTATATAATTTGTTTATGAAATAAACAAATGTTAATTCATAGCAATATTTTGTCAATATTATTTCAGCAAGGACAGAAGAAAAAACGATTTTTTTTTTCACTTGAAAACGCCCAAAATGTGCATTTGTTTATGAAATAGATGGTGATAAAAAATTATCACCAATGATGTTTTCTCAAAAAATTGTACCACCCATGAATTTCATTGATTAATTAATTAATTTTATCACCATCTATTTCATAAACAAATGCACATTTTGGGCGTTTTCAAGTGAAAAAAATCGTTTTTTCTTCTGTCCTTGCTGAAATAATATTGACAAAATATTGCTATGAATTAACATTTGTTTATTTCATAAACAAATTATATAAACATTTAGACGAAAACATCACAGAAAAAACTGGGGGTAACCAATGTTGCAGGTAATCATTATTTCTGGGTAAAGTGGGCTAGGGTACAGGGTAATGTCGCGCTGGGTAATTGATAAGTGGGTAAAGTATACCCGACTTTACCCTGGAGGAGAGTAACGTGGGCGAAGTGTCACTTGCTGACTTTATGTTTAAAGAAGCAACTATAAATAATGAATTCTCACATATTTCCGCGTACAAGGCACTCCAAAAGGATGATACTCAACATTAATTAGCGAATTAATCGCCGAATTTTCTACTTACCACACTTTATTCGCCAAAATAAATTTGACAGCAGACACAGGTTTTAATAGTCGCCATGGTCCTCCGCTCGCTTTTCCAGTACGTTGTGACTCTCTGGTGTAACGAGATACAAAAATTGAAAAAAATATTTTCCACGATCAACCAAATTCGACAACATTCTCATGAATTCTGTAAATTCTCTTGAATTTTGTAGACTTTTCGAGAACTCAGTGGAATTCTCCTGAATTCTGAAAAATTCTCTTGAATTCAGCAGAATTTTCGTAAAAACAGCGAAATTCTCTCTAAATCTGTAGAATTCTTTAGATTTCAGCAGAATTCTTTTGCATTCAGTGTAATTCTCTTGAATTCTGTATCATTCTATTGAATTCAGTAGAATTATCTTTAATTATGTAAAATCCTTTTCAATTTAGTAGAATTCTCTTAGGTTTGACAGAATTCTTTTGAAATCAGCAAAATCGACTTGAAATCAGTGAAATTTTGTTGAATTCAGTAGAATTTTCTGAAATTAGCGAAATTCTCTTGAAATCAGCAAAATCGTCTTGAAATCAGTGAAATTCTGTTGAATTCAGTAGAATTTTCTGAAATTAGCGAAATTCTCTTAAAATCAGCAGCATCTTTTAAATTCCGCAGAATTCTCTTTTCAAGAATATTCTGCTAAATTCGAAATAAAACAGGATAATTCAACTAAATTCAAGAGAATTCTGCCAAACCTAGGAGAATTCTACTGAATTTAAGAGAATTAAACATAGTTTAAGAGAATTTTACATATTTTAAGATTATTTTACTAAATTCAGGATGAATTCTACATTATCTAAGAGAATGCTGTTGATCTAAAGAGAATTCTGTCGAACGTTAGAGAATTCTGCTGAATTTAAGAGAATTTTTCAGAATTGAGTAAATAACTACAAGTGTGGGCTCACCACACATTATATAATAAACAAAAAAAAATGGTATAAACAAATTATTTGTTGAAAGAATGTTTTCCACGATTATCCATAATTTTACGTTTTTTTTTAACTTATATTGCAAGAAATTTAAAGGAAAACAATATTATAAAAAAATGTATCTTAAGATTATCATTGTTTATATTATAAATACATTTATGAAACAAATGCATTATGCGGGCATTTGTCGACAGAAAAATTCGTTTTTCCACTGGCAGTTCTTTCACTTGGGAAGTTCATGACAATTGCAGCAACATTCCTAATTAGCTGATAGATTTTATGATTTTTTCAAACAAATGAAATAAACAAATGCATTAATCAGGCATTTGTCGACAGAATAATTCGTTTTTTCGATGTCATCTGTTTTAATTAGGAACTTTATGATAATTCCAGCAAAGTGCATAATTTTTTGATCAATTTTACGATTTTTTTAAACAAATTTAATAAACAAATGCATCATTGGGGCATCTGTCGTCGACATCTGTTGGTCGACAAATACCCCAATCCTGCATATGTATGAGTGTTAACGAAATTATCATTAAGTTCCCAATCAAAAACACTATCCCCATTAAAAAAACTGCCCAGATAACAATTTTCTCACACCATGCCCGCATGGTGTTTGCACGCGTGTCGACCGATCGGCACGATGTGAGGGCAAGAGTGCAGACATATGTGTCCTCATATGCGTCGCATATGCGCCGCACGCATGTGGGCACGTGCGTGCCAGCATCGTGCTAGCATGCACGTGTTTTGAGTTATAATGATTGCAAACAAGATGTTAAAAATAACATAAGTAAGAGGAAACATTGTATGACGTTTTTAAGAAGAGACTCCTGTGTTGAAAGTTGTTCTTTCACAACTGATGATGCAACAGGTGTTTATTCCAAAAGCGACATACACAAAATTCTTCCTGCTACCTCTTAAATAATGTATTAGCGAGAAATATATATTTATCTGCAAATCTTTTTTTATTGGAACAATTTAAATTATTCAACACAGAACGTTTATTCAACACCTTTGTTAAAAAACAAAGGGATTTTAAAGAACACTATACTTTTGAATCTTTCAGTTAATTACTTTCAATTGTTTTTCAAGTTGTATATTTTTAATCGTTCTACTTCTGAGATTTAAGAACTTAAATCTCAGAAGTAGAACGATTAAAAATGTGCACTTGAAAAACTTGTTTTCGATCATTTTAAATCTGAATATAGTAAATATAGTAAAAAATAGTGAAGAAGATATATTGAATTTTTGTATTGCGAAGAATTTTAATGCAAACGTTGTGACAATCACCAAATGACAGTTGTCGATACTTTGACGCTTAATTTTAAAAGGTCTGTGCACAAATGTGGGGGAAGTACAAAGCCCGAGCGCGTAGCACGAGGTTAATACATTATCGAGCGTGAAGCGCGAGAACCAACAGACGCGCGCTATAAAATACTTATGGTGCGTTTTCACGGAGCTAAAATTTTAGAGTTCAAAAAATTATTTGTAAACAATTACACCTCTTGCCGACTTTGTTCTTTGCCTCAAAATTTGTTTATTCTCCAAGCTAATTTTCCGAACCAAAACCCAAGAAAAAATGTTTATTTAATTTGAACAAAAATAATTATTCACCTTTATTTCGACTTTTTGTCTGTAAAATAAACTTAGACAATAACAAAAATTTAGAGCATGAAGCGAATTTGATCAGAGTTTTATTTTTACACAACTGCTATATTATGTTTTTAGTAATAATGCGCTTTTTGTGCCGCACTCTTCACCGCACGCTATATGCCGACATTTTGCCCTAAGTACCTGACGAGCATGATAGACGCACGCTGTGCTGCATATCATGCAGACCGTGTGCGGGCACTATGCGGGATTACTTATTACCCTCAGAACGTGCTGTCACTGTGCTTGCATTGTTGCCGGCACATCGTGCTTGCACGCCATGCGCCCATGTGCGTCCGCATGCATTGTTATCTGGGTGACATCAAACAAACGAATTTTTCCGTTCACAGATGACCGAATGATGCATTTGTTCGTTAAATTTGTTAAGAAAAAAAAATTTACCAACTAATCATAAATGTTGCTGAAGTTATTATGAAGATCCCAATTAAAAAGTCTGACATCGAAAAAAAAGGAATTTTCCGTCGACAGATGTCCGAATGGTGCATTTGTTTATGAAATTTGTTTTTAAAAAAATATAAAATTTGTCAACCAATTATGAATTTTGCTGAAATTATCATGAAGATCCCCATTCAAAAAACTGACATCGAACAAACGAATTTTTACGTTCACAGATGCCCGAATAATGCATTTGTTTGTTAAATTTGTTTGAAAAAATTATAACATTTATCAACTCATCATAAATGTTGAGGAATTTATTATGAAGGTCACAATTAAAAAGTCTTACATCGAAAAAAATGAATTTTCCGTCGCCAGATGTCCCAATAATGCATTTGTTTATTAAATTTGTGTAAAAAAATCATAAAATTGATCAAAAAGTTATGAATTTTGCTGAAATTATCATGGAGTGCCTAATTGAACAAATTGAACAATTATAATCTTGAGAGAAATTTTTTTTATTATATAATATTGTTTCCCTTCAAATTTCTTGCAATATAACTGAAAAAAACGTAACATTATGGATAATGGTAGAAAACATTATTTCAATAAATAATGCATTTGTGAAATCTTTTTTTTTATCTAACATTGGAACATCTTTAACTAATCTTACTCTATGAAACTTAGGCGGGCTCAACAATTTTCCTGATACTGACGAGCATCGGGAACGTCAAATAGAAAAAATTGCCGTTATTTATTTAAAAACAGTTGTTTATTTTTAACAAAAATTGAAAGCCTAATTCAAAAATCAGACTGGACAACTCTCTTAGAAACCTTATCAGCTTTTTTTTCAAATTTTTTTCGTCTAAATCGGTCAATATTTGTGGGCTGTACGTTATTTGGAACTAAAAAAGTCATTGTTTTCCCACTGTGCGTTAGTGGGATTAAAGGCACTTTTTCCATTCAATAAATCATCTTATATCAATTGACAAAACGCAAATCATTGCTTAATTAACCCATTTCAAATTATCTTATAAGGTAAAAGTCCCTGCAGGAAAATAAAAATGATGACTGAATATTATGTAATTGCTAGTTGTTCATAAAAAATATTTACTCCTGCAATATTACTTTTTTAGAGCCGAAAGTACGAGATTCATCGTACACCTTCAGTTTTTTTGTGGAGTGCAAGTGCACATTCTATTACATGTAGAATCAAATAATAAAGAAATCTGAGAAAGTAATATTGCACTAATACTTACTTTTTTTGGAGTAACTAAAGTCGGGGCCAAATGTCAAGGCCCCTCACTTGTTTTGATTGCAACTGGCACCAAAAAATCTCTGAATCCTCTAATAAAAAGAATCTGAAAGCTTAAGGTCCTCCAGATTCAACGATAAGATCACTTTCATCCTGAAAAATTTTGTCAACAGTTAGAGGGCAAAATGTCACAAAAAACAGGGTTTTGTCGATCATCTGTCGCAAGCGTCCACTTTCACCTCCTCCCAGGAAGAGGGCGTTAGGAAAAATCAGTAAACATTCACAGATATTCTTTCAACATTCTTTAATGCAATACATTAAAAAAAAATTGTGAACATTCAATAATTTACTTTTTACGAGGATTTATTTACAAGTACTTAATGACTCCAAATGTGCAACTTTTTATATAAGTGCAGTGCAATAATTACGATAAAATCATTGTTACGCAAGAAATATCATTTTGAATATCTCTGACTTTAATCAGTGTGGGCGTGTGGCCAGCACAGCAGGACAAGTAGCCGAAAAAGAATACCCTTTCGATGACAATAGTAAAGGAGTCTATTGTCATTGAAAGTGTGCTTTTCTGCAACTACTTGTCCTGCTGGGCCGGACCACGCGTCAACACTGACTGAAATCAGAAATATTCAAAATGATATTTCTTGCGCAACAATGATTTTATCATAAATTTGATTATTGCACTGCACTTCAATCACAAAACTGCACATTTCGAGCCAATAAACGGCCTTCTATATTCATTCGTTCTCAAGATAAAGTATTTGTAAATAAATCCCCGTAACAAGTAAATTTTTGAATATTTCCGAATTTTGAAAAATGCATTGCATCAAAAACTGTTGAAAGAATATCTGTGAATGTTTTTAGATTTTCCCTCTATAAGGGAACAGGTCAAAGTTCTGGGATATTTTGCCCCTTAACTATTGAAATTTTTTGTTTGGGTGAGAGTGATCATGTTGCTGAATTCGGGAGACATTAAGGTTTCAAATGCTTTTTATTCAACAATGCAGACATTTTTTTTCGCGAGTTGCAATCAAAGAAGTGAGGGGCCTCGAGTTTTGGCACCGAATTTAGTTATAGTTACAAGATGAAGTAACTTCCAGTTACCTAAAAAGTTACTTTGCTTATTTTCCGACTTTTATAATTCAAAAATCAGAATAACTAACATGATAATTCATAAAATAGTATGTTGTGTACCTAGGAGTGGAACAGTCTTTTTAACGAAGTTGTTCAATTTTCAACCAAGTAGTTAAATGTTAAACCAAGAAATACAATTTTTCAACAAAAAAGTTAAATTACAAAAAAAATTAATTTTCAAGCAAATAGTTACATTTTCAACCAAAGAAATTGATTTTCACAGGAAAGACAAACAATGTCTGAGGAAAATCAAACTGACATCATTTTACAAGTATAATGTCGAAGAATGTGATTTTTTCTTCGACAAAAGTTACGTACTATATATTCTGATAAAAACGTATCCCCGGTAACAAGGAGTTCATTGAGACGCATAGAATGGCATTTAAAAAAGTAGACACTTTAATGCCTTGAAATGCGTACTAATTGCATTTTTGTCCGAAATGCCATTAAATGCGTTTTATGACTTGAATCTTGTCTCGTTCCAATCATTTTCAATGCGCACAAATGAAAAGGCATTAAACTGACGTCATGGTAATACTGTTAAGTGAATTGGCGTTAATGCTATTTAATGCGTTTCGCCGAGCCACCCACTTGAATGCCATACAATGCCTTTCATGACACAAAGTATTGAATCGGGTTAATGCCATTCAATGCTGTTTCGAGATCTTTTCAGTTGAATGCCATACAATGCCTTCTGCGGCAGATTGCATTGACAAGGCTAATGCCATTTAAGAAGAATAGGAACCATATAGGAACTGAGGAACAGACGCGAAAGTGATATAGTAGCCGAAAAGTGAGCATGGTCATTGTATTTCGTTGTAGAACATTCTCGCATTTTGATACTTTTTAGTGATAACTGCAAGATGTTCGCGTATGTACTTTCACTCTCGCGAAACGTTTCAACAAAAGTTCATACGTCAAGAATAAAAAATGTGATGCCGCGAAGCATTCGCCAACGCAAAAATACCACATCCTCGTCTCTCTGAATAACGGCGGAAAGGCCGACATACAGGAGGGAGTAAGATTAAAATCAGCGGGTAAGTTGAAAAGCTTTTCAATTTAAGGCCATCTGAGCATAACCTCAACATTTTTATTGACATTTTTTTCAAAACCAACTTACGTTCACACGAAACGCGATATCGAGTTGAAAATTTGGGAAATCAAATGAGAAGCACTAAGAAACGTTTGTCTGGTCCTAAATTTTTATAATTATAAAACAGTTTTTTTTTTAAATTGTTTAGTTTGCTTTTTTCATAATTATTCCGTTATGTAGCATATACTCAGTTTCCTTCATTTCAATGCCATTAATTGCCCTTTCATTAACTTCACATTCATGCCAACGCCTTTTAATGCTGTTCATTTTAAGTTGTTATTTTAATGCGTTTCATTGCGCCTTGCGCATTAATAAGCATTCAGACAAAAATGCAATTAAAACGCATTGAAACGTTCCAATGCCTTCCAATGAACTCCTTGTTACCGGGTCCTTTTCGGTAAAAAATTTTATTCTTTGGATGAAAATTTGATTATTGTGTGAAAAAGGCAACAATCTTGTTAAGAAGTCAATTCTCGAAAACTCGTGTTCTTGGGGTGGAAAATACAACTATTTTGGTCGAAAATTTCACTATGTAATTGATTGACTATTTAGTCCATTTTTCATTTTGCAGTAAAGGATGTAGTGCAGGATGCACAAAGTAGATGGAAGTCATTGCGTAGAGTCTTTATGGGGGAGCACAAAAAAATGAATCCTACGATACAGTCGGGATCGGCTCGGCCACCAGCCACTCCGCAATGGAAGTATTATAAAATGATGATGTTTCTGGAACCTCATATTATTCACAGACCGTATGTTTCAAGATTTCATTACCAATCATTTGAATACAAAGAGTTAACATATCTATATCTCAATTATTCTGTAGGACAGTGAGCAATTACGGCTTCTCTTCTATGACGGACGCCAACGAAATGGAAATCGAGGACGAACTTGACCTGGCATACGACGACGACGCTGATTCACATTGTAATGAAGGTACAGGCTAAATAGTACTGGAATGATTTTTTTGTCCAATGTGTCAATATTTTGATATCATGTGTACTTGCTTATGAAGTTTTGAATTAATGTGAAATCATTTTCAGAGGACCTACAGGCTGCTGCTGGCATTGAAACCAGATATCCATTAGAACAGGAAATATTAATAAATGAAAAATATGAGGAGAAAAGGATAGTTGACGAGTACGGAAGTCTTCTACTGGATGCCTTTAAAAATGTACCACCCACGAAGAAATCGGAAATTCTCAACAAATTAGTAGATTGTATAGAAAATGAAGTTGAACAGATGGAATAAAAACATTTTAAATGCGCGGTTTATTAGGGTTCGATTATCGGTGCTTGCGAATTTTATTCGATAACGTTTTTCTCAAGTTCTATGTAGTGTATAAGTTAAGATATTTGATATATTATGAAAAAGTCATTACTTACTGAAAAAGATTTCTTGGTTGAAAATTCAATTCCTTCTTTGAAAGTAGAACTGCTTTCTCTAAAATTATTTTTTTGTGTGTGAAAATTAGTTGTTTTTTTTTGTTAAAAATTAATTTTTCAACTGAAAAATCAACAACGTTGTTGAAAATTCAACTTGGCGTGAAAAAATCATCTTTTTGTATTGAAAATTCAACGATCTGGTAGAAAATTCAACTGTTTTGTAGAAAATTGGTTTTTTTATTGAAAATTGATGTTTTTACTTTAAACTTTCATTATTCCATTTTTTGTTAATAATTTGTATTTTTATTATTTTCAGTGTAACTATTTGCCTCAAACTTAATGTATAATTTGTTGAAAACTCGTCTTTTTTGGTAGAAAATTAATTTCTTTGGTTAAAAATTTTACTAATTGGTTAAAAATGTATGTGTTTTGTTGAGAAATCGTATCTTTTAATAGAAAATTACTCTTCGTCGTTGACAATTCATGTTTTTGGTTGAAAATTCAACTTTTTTGTAGAAATATCGGCTTTATCCATCGAATTTATGCAGGCAAAGTAAGGTACCGTTTATTTTATCCGAGAGCGATAAGTGTAAGTACCTCCGCGCTTTTGTATGTATTAAATGTATTGTGGATCTGTTCGGATGTCTTAGATGAGCGAAAAGCCGAAATCTTGTACGGCCAAATTCGGGCGAATTTTAAAGTAATAATTTCTGACGCCATTCGTCGGCGAATTTTAAAGAAACTTGTATTGTATTTTATCAAATGAGCCTAGAGAGAATAAATATCGTATTCCAGTATAATTCTGCTACAATTGATTAAATTCAATTTTCTTCAATTTGAAACTGAATATTGAACTGTTGAAAGTTGAAAAGAATTAAACATTGAATCATTAACTGTTGAAAATTGATGGAAATTTATCACTGAATTTTCTACAGTAGAAAATGCAATTATTAAAGATTGAAAATATTGCACTTTCAACTGATGAAAATTAAAGAAAACTGGTAATTGAATTTTCAGCAGTTGGAAATCCTATTGTCGAAAATAAAAAAAATTGAATTTTCAACTGTTTAAAAGCGAAGAAAATTGAAAACGAAAGAAAATTGAAGAAAGTTCAACATTGAGTTGTCAACAGTTGAATGTTCCTCAATTTCAAACTGTTGAATTCAACATGAGGATTCACTGAATAAACATTTAATTTTATGAAACAAAAATTTTGAAAAAAGTAGATTTCTCGAAAACGAGTCGCTAGTGGCAAATAATGTTTTTTGGCAAATTAATATCTGTCTAATGGACCCTCAGTATGAAATTTATGAGATTCAAAGAAATGCCAACTTTGAGCATCTCCTTGTAGCTATATCCAAGTTGTAAAAAAAAATTCTTCAATGTCAGAAGTCGTAGAAACATCATTCAACATTATTTAAAAATTCAGTAATTCTTATAAAAAGATTGTTTCTCCTTTTATACACGTAAATATTGATGTGTAATCTTTCCCTTATTTTCGCCCTTTTTCGTGAAAAAATTACCCTAGTTCCCCTTTTCTGAGCTCCTTTTGTACTGTGATAACAGAAAACATATTTTTCAGCCAGGAAAAGCCCAAAACAGGTCTTTTGTTTATAACGTTTTTTATTAACAATATAAAATATTTCATTTTTATAATCGTAAATTGAAGATTTTTTAGACACCAGCTATCGTTTTTTTTAAATAAACCGCAGAAATAATAGTTAAAAAACAATTTCTCACAGAAGTCGACACAGTTGACTATTCGTTCACACCAATTGTTTACCCAAATTACCTTCAACATTACATGCATTTTTTACGTTTTCTAAGTTTATCTGTATTAAATATGATACACAGCGATTTTGTTAATATTTTTTGTTTCAGAGAAATAGAATGAAATCTGCCAAATTGTCCTTTTTGCCCCACCTTCCGTTAAATAGAAATTTAAAAAAACATAATCAAGTAAATACCAGATCCGTCCCACTTTAAGGCGATACAATAAAAACTTTATCATTTAAAAAAATATGTTTAGTCCCGATGAACCTTTCAATTAAGTATTTATAACATGTTTTTATTATCATTTTCTTTATAAACTCGCCTCCAACTTATTCAATAAACTTCAATTATTGAATGTCTGAAGCCGTAAAATTAGGGAAGAACTGTTTTTTTACTGAATTGCATAAAAACTCGTGAAGATTTAAAAAGTGATACAATTGGTAAAATTAATGAAAAAAATTAATAACATTTATAGAAAGAAAATTTTTTCCGAAAAAAAGAATAAAGTTTTTAAAAAGTCCGTTTTCCGTGAAAAAGAGCATTAACAACATTATTATTCGCAGAATCTTTGAAGATTATTCAAGGCCAAGGCACTTAAGAAATATTACGCTTCAGAACACTTCAGTTAAACATTTTTTTACTGGCACAGTTCTGGAAAAATCGTGAATGTTTTTTCTTTTCATTTCTTAATCTTCATACATAATCGAGTAGCCCGTGACAATTCTGGATGCACTAAAAGTGCGACGCAGTAACTTTGGCTTCAGAGCTCCGTAAAAGTCCCCTGATTATGAATATCAAGGTATTATATTATATTATGAATATCAACAATTTTGTGAAATAATTACATTATTCTTTTAAGATAAAAATGTTGTAAAATTATGTTCGGAAAGTTCATGGAAAAACAAAACTCATATGTCATAACAAATTCTTCATGTAACTACCCGTCTTGAAGTAAGAGCGTTACAAACAATTGAATTTGCACTCAAATTGGCATATTTGCGGCTGCATATCTCGACAACTATTGGACCGAAAAGTTTACAAAAAAATCTAAATCATTTTTCAGGACACATGCTCCACGAGAAAAAAGAAAATTTTCCGACGGAGCAAAAACTTGTGTTAATATATAAGTGTAAAAAATGGTATGTTTTGAACAACTACGTGTACATTGTGTACACTTTTTTTAACACGCTAATAAAAGACTTTGTGTACATTTTACAAGGTCGATGCTATAACTTTTGTAAAAAATCTTGGGGAAATTACCTTGATGACAAATACTTTTGTTTCTTTGCAAAAATCTTACTTTTTTTTTGTCAATAACAAATTGTATAAACAAATGCAGCTATTTGATATAGCTTTTGTTTTTGACGTGTTTTCAAAATGAGATATAAAACAAAAACTTTGTCTTTTCTCAATCCTCTTTTCATTAAAATCACTTGTTAATTATGGCCTTATAAAAAATTAATGGCGACATAATCTTTGGTCTGTCCCAGTTGCGATTTTACAGCGAAGATTTTCGATTTTTTTGAAAAATTATTAATCTGGTAGCTTCCTGATAATCTTTCTCCCTGATACCACTGTCACATCATCTTTCCAGGGATGCCAGCGGTTCAGTCGTTCAAATTTAGGGGAAAAAGGGGATTTCTTTGGGGAAAAAGGGGATTTTTTAAAGCGTAAGGGGAGTGAAAATACATTAATGAATACTATATTTTTTATGACAATTGGTATTTTGCTACAGGAATATAGATGGAGGCCCAAAAAGACGGCTATAGTCCTTTGAAACTTAATTTTGTTGAATAAAGTAAATATTTTCTTAATTTAACCAAATGTTTTGGATAAAAATTTTGCTGCAGATTTTACACAAACAAAAATTTTGTTGATTCCACGAAAAATTTGAAATAATATTTGTTCTCAATTAATGTAATACTGAATGTTGTTTATTATAAATAAACTGTAAGACGCTCTTTAGGAACGTTTAATTGTCAAAAATATTTTCACTTCTAATAAGTGTAATAATAAAAGCTTTTTTACAATAAAGAATCTATAATTTGCTCTTTCGGAGCGTGTAATTGTCAAAAAAAATGTATTTCACTTTAAATTACTATAATAATGAATGATTTTTCATTATATAGAATCTGTGATTTGCTCTTTCGAAGCGTGTGTAATTGACAAAAATAATTTTACTTCAAATAAATGTGACACTAAATGTCGTTTCATAAAGAAATACCTGAAAGGTTTTTTGGAAAAAAGTTTTAAACAAGTATTACATTAATTTTTTGACACAAAAATTAAAACTGTACGTAATATTTCTGCCTTACTCAAAAATATTGTATAAAGTAATATTTTTACGAATCGTAATTACAAATTTTCAAATGTATTGGCAATTATATGCAATTTAATAATTACATGTTTGCCTGTGAAAAATGTATTTCAATGCAAGTAAACAAGGAATATTAACTGAAAAAAATCGAATTTGAGCAAAATTGCTTATTTATATGGAAAAAAAATTTTCCTACGTAGTACTAGAAATTTTTCCTACAAAATGTTTTGTAAAATTACTCCTGAAATTGAAAATTTTTCTAAATAGTATGGAATTTTCTTATTCCCGAATTTATGTGCAAATTTTCCAAAGGAAAATAGAATATATCCTATGGAAGTGAGAATTTTTCTGAGTATAAATTGGGAAAATTTCCCAAATATTGTAGGAATCTTTCATTCCCAAACATGTATATAAAATTTCCCAAACCGATCGAAATATTTCCATTCAAAAAGGAAAATTTTCCAAAGTATTGGGAAAATTTCCAACTTTTTTAGGAAAATAATTTTTCCTACCCAAAGTTGGAAATTTTACCTACAAAATTAGTGGGAAAATTTCCGAAATTTTTTCCAGTGTACCTTAAAACCTAAAACACGTATCTAATACTCACTCCTACTCATCCAATAAGAGTTTTTTTTAATGTCTTGAAACTATGTGATAATTCTTACAAAAATGAATCTAAACTTTGTGAAAAAAAGGGAGAAATTGGGTCAAAATTTTCGGTTTTAGGGATTTAAGGGGATTTTTCAAATTAAAGGGGGAAAAAAGGGGAAAAGGGGAAAAAAGGGGATTTGGGAAAAACGGGACGGACTGCCATCCCTGTCTTTCTTTTGTTATTAACAATTTTTATCAACAAAATCCCGAATCTGATGTTTTTATTCGCGTTGGTTGAAACAGCCACAAAGAAAAACTGTTATCTATTTTAAATTTTCTCTTTATTCAAACAATTTGTTAATTGCGGCCTTATAAACTTTTCCCGATCACAAGTACATGTCATGTGTGTATGAATGTTGAAAATTTGATTTGTGACGAATATAAAAATCATTTTTAATGTAATCGATGAATTAAAGTCGTTCAATTTCTCAACTTTCACGGGCAAGTAATGTGTAAGGTAAACGTCCCAGTAATCCCCGCGGTCCCAGTAATCGCCAGTT
>CAKNYM010035478.1:40846-57259 GCA_932195095.1 Andricus curvator
CGGAGGAAAGATCCCCGTTCGGGTTGTACACAGATCCGCTCGTGTGCTCCAGCAATCTGTGGCGGCCATATTTTCTCCCTAGTAACTTTCACTTCGCTACCCGGGGGTTGGTACTACTTAGAACGCAAGGCAAACGTACGTGCGGTTTCGCACCGCGCGGAGCGGAATGGGTTTAGTGTGGAGTCACCATAAAGTCTCATGCGCCTCGGCGTGATTCGTTCTTGTTTTGGACAGCGATCAGCGCCCCGCGCACGCACTAACTATTAATGCGCAGATTATGGCCAGTGACGCGCACGAACGACTCAGTCATGTTTTGGTCAGTGCTCCCAATCTTGCTCCCCAGCCGCACTGCGTATGCGTTGCGCCGAATTTCTGACTGGCTGCATAGCGCGCGCTTATATAAAATGTTTAAAATATGCAAATTAATTTTTTTTTAACAAATAATAATTAGAAAATGCATAAAAATACATTTTTATTGCAAAATATACTTTCGCAGTCATAAATATAATAATTATTTGATTTCACTGCTGAAAACACATTATTCTGTAACAGTATTATTATTATTAATGTTTTTAATAATATTATAATATTTAATTGATAATAATAATTAATTATATTACGAGCGTATATTTTCATCGTTCCTAAAATAAGAGCAGTTATACACTGAGCTGATATAATATTCTTAAATTTTACTTGCATTGTTCGCTTTTAGCAGAACAAGTATTTGCATTGTCATCGAGATTTTCACTAAGAGGTAAGTCATTAAGAGGTAAGTACTGATTTAATACATCAATTCTTTAAATTTATAGTTAACAGAATAATATTAATAATAATAATATTAATTAATTATTATTAATGAATTATTAAATAATTATTATTATCAATTAAAAAAAATATATTTTTATGCATTTTCTAATTATTATTTGTTTGAAACAATTAATTTGCTTATTTTAAAGAAACGGCGATACCACGCTGAAAACACCACTTCTCGTAAGATCACTGAAGTTAAGCATTGTTGGGCGCGGTTAGTACTTGGATGGGTGACCGTTCACGAATACTGCGTGCTGTTGGCCCGTCGTGGGTGTGGTGGACCCACATTGGTAGTAAATATCCACCTAGAAACACTACTTGAATCGGGTAGTGAGGCAATGAACTTTCGAGTTCGAACTGCTAATCAATGTATGTATGTATGTGTTTTAAACATTTTAAATAAGCGCGCGCTATGAAGCCAATCAGAAATTTAGCGCAAAGCATGCGCATTGCGGTTGAGGAGCAAGATTGGGAGCACTGGTTTTGGTTATTGTTGCGTAGGCGTCATTGGCCATTGCGCGAAACACTAATGAACCGTGCGTACGCAGCGTTCGGTGGTGTTTCGCGATTTTTTTCCAGCAGACAACAACCATTGGTGTTTGGGGCAGGCTCGGTCAGCTCTGTGGGAAATAAATGGCGATATTCCGCGCCATCTGTGATGAGCCAGAGAACTACAGACGCGTGCATGTGTTGGTCTTTATATATGTATCTGCCCCTTCCTTACATGTATTGAATACTAAAATAATTCAACAAAAAAGGAATAATAAAGACAAAATGAAGCAAATAAGAAAAGAAAAATAGGAAATTAAAGATAATTATCATTCTATTTCCCATTTTACGTTTCTCATTCACTTAATTTGGCCTTTATTTGAAGGACTGCAGTACAGAACTACATAACCAACAAAATCACAGCCACAAGCGACAACAAACAATTTGCCGCGCGAGCGCTTTTTACATCGCCCCACCCGTTGGCGTTGAAAGTAAAGCGGGGCGCACACACATTTGCACAGCGCACAACGCATGGCGCACAAGGTTCTCGACCAATCACAGGGCTTCATTTCAATCGCTGTGATTTTCGCACAGCATGGCGCAGAAGTCGTCGAAAAGTTCGGAACGTTGAACTTTCATGCAATCTGCAGCTGTCTTGTGTAATCTGCAGCCGCTTGTAGCAGACGATTCTCAATTTTCCAACCTCGAATTTCTAGCGCATCGCGTCGTTTGTTTTGAAAGTGTCGCGCGTCGCATCGTTTGTTTTGAGATTGTTTTCTAATTTCAAAAGTAAAAGTTATAATAAACTGAAGATAAAAATTGTTGTGCTGGACTCCCTATAAATAATGTTAATTATGTTATAAAAGGTATATTAGAGAGTTTATGAATATTCTCCTTTTATATCCATGTAAATACTGCAAGAGGCTTGAGTCAATACTGTTTCATAATTAAAGACAGACAAAGTTATTTCACATAAAATCAGTTACTTTTATAAATACTAGATTAACCGTCCACGAAAAACACAGTGTTTACCTGACGCTAGCCTGCCAAAGCCTCGTGCATAGGAAGCAGCTATGCGGATCCGTGTGTGCTGAAGCGTGTTCTCTTGTGCGTTGTGCCTTGTGCTTATTCGCTGTGCAAATGTGTGTGCGCCCCGCTTTAGCGCCATCTGCGATGGGCCAGAGAAATAATATCGTACCCCTCAATGCCTCACTGTCCCCGCGCCATAGTCCTAAGAATTCGCCATTTTACTGTACAGACTTGACCGAGCCTGGTTTGGGTTTCTCCGTGCAAACCTAAAAAGAAAACAGTACGAAGTACACGGAGAAACCCAAACACCAATGGCTGGTGTCTGCTTGAAAAAAAATCGCGAAACACCACCTAACGCTGCGTACGCACGGTTCATTACTGTTTCGCGCAATGGCCAGTGGCGCCTACGCAACAATAACCAAAACATGACTGAGTCGTTCGTGCGCGTCACTGGCCATAATCTACGCATTAATAGTTAGTGCGTGCGCGGGGCGCTCATCGCTGTCCAAAACAAGAACGAATCACGCCGAGGCGCATGAGTAGTGATGGGCGCTGCTCGGTATTTCACAGTCATGACCAATCCTGGCCGGTCATGACGGTAAATGTTGGTAAAACGCGGTCAGACCCAAATATTTCCACCAGAAAAGGTTTTTTTATACAGAAAAGTGGTTCAGTTGTTTGGACATACCCTATACTAAACTTGCACAAAAAGTTTTTCGGTTCTAAATGTTCCAGTTATTCTCAAAGTAATAAAAATTCCAAAAAGCTGAGCATAGCAGACGACACTTTTGACAGTTTCGCGCGAGTTTCGAGGAGAATTTGAAAATGACACTTTACAAATTTACAAATTACATTGAAAATCTGTTGCATTTACTAAGTAATATTTTTAAAATAATATTTAGTAGTGTGTTAAGTTATTTTGAATATCATTTCATTGAATATGACACTTAAGTATTAAGTTAAGTACTTTGTATCGTATAGGTTATATTCCCTAAATGAAAATACTGTTTTTTGTCTTTAAATAAAATAACATTGATATCTAATTATTATGAATTTAGATTTATGAGTAATTTGTGTAAATAATTTATTATTTGTTATTATTTATATGTGACGAAATTCAATAAGGCAATTATTATAATTAAAAATGGTAACAATGACAATACAAATAATACATTATTTACACAAATTACTCATAAATCTAAATACATAATAATTATTTATCAATTTTATGTTATTTAAAGACAAAAAAACAGTATTTTCATTTAGGAAATATAACCTATACGATACACAGTACTCAACTTAATGTTTAAGTGTTATATTCATTGAAATGATATTCAAAATAACTTAGCACACTACTAAATATTATTTTAAAAATATTACTTAATAAATGCAACAAATTTTCAATGTAATTTGTCAATTTGTAAAGTGTCATTTTCAAATTCCCCTCGAAACTCGCGCGAAACTGTCAACAGTGTCGTCTGCTATGCTCAACTTTTTTGCATTTTTATAACTTTGAGAATAACTGGAACATTTAGAACCAAAGAACTATTTGTACAAGTTTAGCATACGGGATCTCCTAACAACTAAACCACTTTTTTCTATAAAAAAAACTTTCCTGTTGGAGATATTTGGGTCTGACCGCGTTTTACCAACTTTTACCGTCATGACTGGACATTACCGGTCAGGTCAGGTATTACCACAGTCAGGCCGAGCAGTGCCCATCACTACGCATGAGACTTTAGGGCGAAAAACATATACAGCTGCTCCGCGCACATAAGCGAGTGTGGCGCGCGCATCGATGCTCCATGATTATGCAAAAACGGTTGTTCGATTGAAGCATCAAATGTGAAGTTCAAGTGTCTCTTGTTATTAGTTGAATAAATGATTATATTTCGTACAATATTTGGATGGTAGGAATCAGCACTCTGCATCGCCCCCACTCTTTCTGTTCTCTTAGCACCCGGAGGGGTATCGTAGTTCAAATCAATCCAATAGATGGCGCTCCAATCAGGTAGTGCTGTTTTTGCATTGTTATGTATAACAAAAATACTAAAATTCATTTAAAACTTGATACTTTTCATAAAAATAAAAGAAGAGCATAGTTTTCATTAACAATAAGAGCAGCTTTAATTATTAATAATAAAAAATTCATGAAAACATGTAATTTATTATTAGGAAAATTGAATATAAAGATGAGTATTTTGAAAACAGTTTGAATTGTATTCTTATTTTTCTATTTATTTTGCTAATGTAATTAATTAGTTTTATAAACAATTTTAATTGTTACAAATTTTAACATTTACTGATATTATTTAATTAATAATAGTAAAAATAATATTTAAACCTTAATAATTAGCCTTATAATATACTTTTTTATTAATTCATCTAGAAATTTCCTCTCTCTCTGAAAAATATATATTACATATAATTTATTCATAATAAATTATATATATATATAAATTGATGTGAAAATTGCATAAAAATAGTTTAGAATTGAAGAAAAACTATTTATTGAATATATTATTGAACACACTTATAATTATTGGAAGGAATAATTTATTAAAAAGTGATTGACAAGATTAATGAGTGAAAAAATATATTTATATTAATATATAAAAGCATTTGAATTTGAAGGTATACCATTTTTGTCATATGAAAGCATTTGAATTTGAAGGCATGCAATTTTTTTAAGTAAACGAATAAAAAATATTTCATTTTATTTTCATTATAAATCGCTTAATAAATCAAACGTAAATATATATATATATATATATAATATACAGAGTGCACAGTCTTCTTTTCCTTTTTTTCTTAGTTTCCCCTTTTTTCTTGAAATTCCCCTTTTCTCATCAATATTCTTCATCAACTGCAATGTAAAATTTAACGATTTTATATTCAAAAAATTCCTATTGGTTCAAAAATTATGACAATAATAAAAAAATTACGAAATAAAAAAATAAGTTTATTGCGCAGCAACAATTTTTTTGAAAATGTGTAAAAACATGTTTTTTTATTGAGTCCCTTGTACACATTTAAAAAAAAAGTTGAATATGTCGAACCTGAAATTTATTCAGCTGGAACCAAAGAAACATGTTATTATTTTGTATTCATGGGAAACATTTTTTTTCGTGGTGTATATATAACGTTCAAAAATCGCAAAAAAAATGAAATCCAAAAAATCCTAAATCACGACAGAAGTTTTTTTCCGAAAAAGCAAAATGATCAAATATTTCTTTTGTTCCAGCTGAATAAATTTCAGGTTCGACATATTCCACTTTTTTTTTAATGTGTGCATAGGAGTTAATATAAAAAATATGTTTTTACACATTTTCAAAAAAATAATTACTGCGCAAAAAATTTATTTTTAAATTTCGTAATTTCTTTATTATTGTTCACTAGTAAAAGCTGTAAATATAACAAATTCGTCATAATTTTTGAACCAATAGGAAATATTTTTAATTTAAAATCGTTAAATTTTACATTGTAGTTGATGAATTTGGAATATTCCATTTTTTAATTATATATATATATATATTTTTTTGTAATGTTATGGGGGTAATTCAAATATTGTATTTTCAAATGTCGTATATTTAAAGAGAAAAGGGGAAAAAGGGGAAGTTGTTTGAGAATAGGGGGAAAAAGGGGAATTTCAAGAAAAAGGGGAAACTAAGAAAAAAAGGAAGACTGTGCGCTCTGTATATTATATATATTTTTACGTTTAATTTATGAAGCGATTTATAGTGAAAATGAAATGGAATATTTTTAATTCGTTTACTTAAAAAATTGTATGCCTTCAAATTCAAATGCTTTTATATGAAAAAAATTGTATACCTTCAAATTCAAATGCTTTTATATATTAATATAAATATATTTTTTCACTCATTAATCTTGTTAATCACTTTTTAATAAATTATTCCTTCCAATAATTATAAGTGTCTTCAATAATATATTCAATCAGTAGTTTTTCTTCAATTATAAACTATTTTAGTGCAATTTTTACATTAAGTTATTTATATATAATTTATTATAAATAAATTATATATAAATATATATTTTTCAGAGAGAGAGGAAATTTCTAGATGAATTATTAAAAAAGTATATTATAAGGCTAATTATTAAGGTTTAAATATTATTTTTACTATTATTGATTAAATAATATCAGTAAATATTTAAAATTTGTAACAATTACAATTGTTTATAAAATTAATTAATTACATTAGCAAAATAAATAGAAAAATATGAATACAATTCAAAAACTGTTTTCAAAATTCTCATCTTTATATTCAATTTTCCTAATAATAAATTAAATGTTTTCATGAATTTTTTATTATTAATAATTAAAGCTGCGCTTATTGTTAATGAAAACTATGCATAGGGCTGGTAGGAATATATCTGGATTCCGGGAAGGTTCGGATCACGTTCGCCGTGAAAGAAGCTACGAAAGCCTGATCTTAAAATAAAAATAATAACAAAATTTTAAAAAAATTTGTGTTTAATTGTTCATATTTGTCATGTCTGTCAGCTACCTCTATTTTTTTCCGCTTTCAAAATTGAATATTAACGATAAGTAAAGTTAAAACATCGAGCTCTACACGATTTATCAAAGACCGCAACGTGCAACACTCACTAGTATGCGCGCAGCGGTTGTAGATATTTTTGACATGAAAGTCTCATGCGCGACAGCGCGATTGTTTATTGTTTTGCACTTTGGTGAGTGCCGCGTACGTATTAACTGTTATGGCGTAAACGCATTCCAATGACGCGCATGAACGTCGTACTTTTGGTAAGTACCAGAGGAGATCTAAAGTGATCTCGAAACATGTTTGTCCCAAAAGTAGTATAAAAAAGACGGAGAAAGAGAAAGGAAAATAGAGTGAGGATGGCTTGGTTGTCTCTTTTCCAATTCTCTCCCTCTTTTTTCCTCTTGTTATATACTTGTCTCTAACGAGCCGATTACAATGTTGTTTGGAAACATATTTTGAGGCCTTTCTATGCAATTCTTTTTGCATAATTTGCACTTTTGAATGTGTTTTTTCAAAACAACTGATTTTTGGATTCACAATGTTTCTGAGCCTTTTTGTTTCAAAAATAAATTTGTTACACACATTGACTTGTTGATATTGTGTTTCTAATTATCTTCTTAAATAATCCTAATATATTTTTTTTTGTCAATCTTCTTCTCGGGTGAACCCGGTTTTTCATCATAGCCACGGACTACTATCTGTTTCAAAAATCCTGGCCCCTGTACAAATCCTTCAATAACTCTATAAAAAAAATCGCTTAAAAAAAGGAAAAACATCTTGTCAATCCTCATTTCATTACGAATAAGTACAATATCATTTGATCGCGATGCGTCCATAACTTTCGACCCAAATTTGCAAAAATGCATGAATTCTTTTGCAAAAAATCGAGTAGTTACCTTGAAGTTTTATTTATGAGTACATTTTCGAAAAATTCAAAAATATTTCTAACTTTGGTGTCGGCAGTAAATAAAAGCGAAGGAGACCAGCGTGCCTGCTAAATGCACGCGATAGGCCGGTAGAGTCGGAATGCGACCGAAGGGCGGACAACTGTCCGGCCATCGACATATAGAAATGGACTGGCTACTCTGTGGGCGAAACTCGAATGGCAATTAGAAAGAGAAGGGAGAGAGTGGTGGGCAATCTATCTTTTTCTGGTCGAAGATGATTGGTCGAGAACATCGACATATAGTATCATATAGAAATTCTAGATCAATCACCTTCGACCAGAAAGAGACAGATTGCCCACCACTCTCTCCCTTCTCTTTCTAATTACCATTCACGTTTCGCCTACGGAGTAGCCAGTCCATTTCTATATGTCAATGGGTCCGGCACATTAGACGCCCGTCGGTCTTGAAAACAGCGAGGAACGACACGAGTGGATCATAGTAGTGGTGTGGCGCAGCTGACGTCCGGCGGTTTATTCAAAGATACTACGTTTAAAATATTATTGTGACAATAGTAAAGTTGGAGTTAAAAAATTCTCACCAATATTTTTATAAAAAAGAAAAAATGTTTTCATAGATAATCAAAACAATATTAATCTATTTTGCACATAGTTTATATTTCAGTCTATTATAATTGCACAATATATTCATAATTTTCAACCAAAAAGATACATTTCCGACCAAAAAGATTAATTTTCTATTAAAAAAGACGAATTCTCAACCAAATACATACATTTTTAACCAAATAGTTGATTTTTTAAACTAAAAATATCAACTTTTACCCAAAAATTAAACAGTTAAACTTTCGTTGAAAAAAATTAATTTTTAATATAAGAAAACGAATCATATACAAAATAGTTGAATTTTCTACCAAACTCTTGAATTTTCAAGATGAAAAAGACGAATTTCCTATACACTGAAAAAAAAAGTTTTTGAATAAAAAAAAATTTCTTTGATTCAAAGAAATGGTCGTACTGAATACGTCCAATCATGTATTTCTTCAATTCAAAGAAATCGTTTAATTGTATGAAAAATAAGAAATTATTGAAGCAAATAAATAATTGCTTCAGCCTCTGAAATATTATTTGAGCGAATGGACGATGTCTTTAACTGAATGAAATTAGATATTTGGATTTAAAAATCAGTCAGTTGATATGATCGAATACAATTTCAATTCTAAGAAATATTTCCTTAATTGAAAGTATTGTCGATCGGATAAAATAAACGTTTTTTTAATTGACAGATTTGATTTTTTGTTTCAATGAAGCGTACTGTAATTCAAAAATACGACCTATTGATCGGATGGAAATATTTCTTTAAATCAAAGAAATATGAATCAAAGACAAAAATATTAATTTTAAACCAAATAAATGACTCATTGTTCCAAATGAATGTGCCATGAATGGGAATGAATATTTCTTTGAGATGAGAATATGTGAATTGATGGAAAGAAACATATTTTAAAGTCAAGCAAATATTTTATAGGCTCACAAAACTATTTTTTCGCATCAAATTTTTGAGTATTTGAAGCAAAATAATATCCCACTGATTCAAACAAATATTTCTTTGGCCTAAACCATGCGCGAGTGCAATAAAGTAGTTCGTACTTCAACTGTAGTACATATTTTCCTATAAATAAACAAATGGATTCTTTCAGCCTAAATTATAATTAACATTGTTATTATTATACATATTTAATTTAAACAACGCATCACGAATATATTTTACAATCTTGATGAACCTGAAACAGAAAAATTCGATGAAAAATCCACCTCCAGCAGGAATCGAACTTGGGTCCGTCGAGTGTCAAATCCACAACGATGACCACTACGCTGTCGCAACATGGAAATTATAAGGCGGAAAGCCGTATTTAGCTCTCGCCATAAATGCCAAAGAAATATTTCTTCAAATCAAAAACATGGATATTGAATTTAACAACAGATTTCTTTGATCTAAAGAAGTATTCAATTGAAACAAATTATGCCAAATTATTGAATGTTTGATTTGAAAAAATAATTACTTCGTTGGAAAAAATGTTTATTTGTTATGAATAATTTAATTCTAGTAAGCAAATAAAACATTTCCTTCAAATGAAGAAATAAATATGTATGCAAACACAATACCTTGTTCATCTAAATAAATGCTTCATTCGTATAAATGCATGAACTCTTTGTAACAAATAAATATATTTTTAATTTAATTAATATTATTTTGAATTAAATCATTATTGCTTTGATTTGAATAAACTTAAGGGCTTGATTCAAATATGCACAATTAATTGATTCAAATGCGTCCGAATCAATTCAAAGAATCGAACTCATTGAATCAAATAAATATTTCTTTGCGATGATTATGTCGACTTCTGGCATGGAATAAATATTTTGTTCAGTTTAGTGAATATACCTTTATATTAAAAGAATATTTTTTAAATTTAAATAATACTTGCATTGTGTTGATTACAATAATTGTTAGAATGCAATAAATATTTATTTAATTGAATGAATATTCATTTATCTTGAATAAGTATTTCTTCAATTTAAGTCATTATTTCGTTGCATATATATCATGCATAATATCAATAATATCAACTTATAGTGTTAAATAATTTTTTTTTTCAATTGAACGAATATCGATTTATCGTGAAAGAATATTTTTTAAATTTAGATAACTGTTTTATTATTATTGTTTTGACAGTTCTTAGCATGAAATAAATATTTCTTCAATTGAATGAAAATTCATTTATCTTGAGTGAATATTTTCTTGACTAAAAAAAATGAACTAATTGCTCCAATGATGTATGAATTATTCGATTCTAAAACATATTTATCCATTTCAAGGAATCGATTTCATTGGACTAAAGAAGGAGTTCTTTAGGCGCCTAAAACGTATTCAATAAACCTAGATTCCTACCTTCTAGGAAATCATTTCTTTGTCTTGATATTTTTCGTATTTAATGCGAAGAAATATTTACTCATATTAAAGAAATTTCACACAAAGAAATCATTTCCTTGAATTAATGCGTGAATCTTTTGCATCTAAACAATATTAACCTAACTGAAGTAAACAATTCCTTGGTCGAAAGAAAAAAAACCAAAGAAACGCATTTCCTTGAATCAAGTAAATTTTTTTTTCAGTGTAGAAAACAGTTGAATTTTCAACCTAAAAATATAAAGTATCAACAAACTACTGAAATTTTGAACCAAATCGTTGAATTTCTAAATTTAAAAAATCAGTTTTTAAGTTATTAACAATGGAAATTTAATATTACATGATCAACATTTTTTTTGTAAATGGCTAAACGGATTTTGACATTCGATTTATGATGGCCGGTAAGAAGCATTTGCTCATATAAATTGTTTAAATAATACATACAAAATATTGGAAGATAAATTTCTATCACTAAAGATCATGGCGAATACAATTTGAATACAGATAGCTACTTAACTAGACGAATTCAACGAAAGAAGACGAATCTTTAACAAAATAGCTGAATCCTCTACCAAATAGATGATCTTAAGAAACAAGATTAATTTTCTACACAAATAGACGAATTTTGAACAAGTTAGTTAATTTTTTAAGCCAAGAAGTCCAATATTTTTAAAAACAGTTGACTTTTAAACCGAAAAAGACGCATTCTCAGAAAAAAGTTAATTTTCAACCAAGCAGTTGAATTTCCAACTGAAATTATGAATCTTCTATGAAAAAAAGAAATTTTTAATAAAGTAGTTCAACTGTCAAAAAAGGAGTTAAATTTTCAATCTAAAAATATAGTTTTTACAGAATAAGATGAAAAAAACTATCCTTTTTTGCCCATAAATTACGATAATAGGAATTGACTTATATCATTTGTTTCAAAAATTATAAAAAAATATCACATGACTAATTTTCATGATCAAGTCTCATCCTGACAGTAAAGGCAAGCAGTTTTAACGCACAAATATAAACTTTGCAAACGAACAGGGCCAACAAGGAAACATTTGATTTAAAAAACGTAATTTAAACGTATCAATATGAGTACAGATTTAATTTGTACTTACATGAAACATTTATGGGACAGCTTCTCCGCATGAAATCTTTGTAAATGTTTATTTAAATTTGAATTTCGCGTTAACTCTGCATTGCAAATCGAACATTTTCATATTTTTTGTTCAAAAACTTTTGGCACTCCATGAAATAGTTGTAAGTGTTCCTTCAAATATTTGTTCTCCATGAATTCCGTGTCACAATTGAACACTAAAAATGTTTTTCATCTTTTGGTACTTTATGTACCTCTTGTAAATGCGTATGAAATTTCGTAGAAATTATAACTTTGTAGTGCTCGCATTCCATTTTTATTCTTATTAATAAACGGAAGATTCAACCGTACCGTCATTACTTCACAATAATATGGGTTAAAATGTACCGCCAGGCAACAGCCGCGCCACACCACGGCTTTTTCCGTAACAATCAGGAAAAATTGCATGATGGTGGGGGGATAGGAGCAAGGTGCCGGGTTACTATGATCCACTCGTGGAACGACGGGCCTGCGACTTCCACGACCGCTGCAGGCTGATAGTCAGGGATGGGTAAGTAAAATACTCGTGGTATTTTACTTGGTTTTCTACGGTAATTTACCTGGTATTTTACGTCATCAGTTTTCTACATGATGTAAATTATATCTTGTTCTCTATATGAGGGCGCCACCTCTGTCGCGGGAAATTAAAAACTTGAATTAGACAGCCAATCAGAGGTTTTCTACACGTATTTTACATACTCGAGGTATTTTACGTGAAATACCTCCTTTAGGTATTATACGTAATAAACTTCCAGTTACGCGTAACTGCACATCCCTGCTGATAGTGCGATTACTTTGAGATCGAAAACGCGCATGCGCGTTTTGGTTCTTCTCGTGTTTCATCTCGTGTGGCGTTCACACCCGTGAATTTTCGCTCGGATGTGAGTGAAAAGTGTGCGGTTTGCAAACAATTGTTTGTGCCAGATAAATAATAAAAGGATCACTCGACCTTTCTTTTGCGGTTTTTGCTATTTTTTGGCGGATTGCTAGCTGTTTTTGGTTTGCGGCTGTGTGTGGAACAAAGGAGAGAAACTTTTACTTATATATTATACTTATATTGTTCATTCCTTTCGAAAAAATTTAATGAATTGATAAAAAGAACAACAAATATCTAATTATTTCAAAAGCGGACCTAACGATTTTTTTTTATATTTGGTAAAAATATTCAGGAGACGTGGTTTTGACGGTGCCTCGAGGCATCGTCAAAACATAATTTTTAGGTTACAAACTCTATAGCCTGCTCTTCTAAGTGAAACTTGTTTCGGAGGAGGCGTGAATGCATTCACGAAACCCTTGGGTTTCGTTTAAAAATGTCAATCTTAGGTGAAACACATCAACATGTTATGTGCATAACCTAAAGATTTAGAAACTTTGTAAATATTCTTTGAAATATAATAATTTTTCATTAAAAATAGTAATAATTTCCGACAAAAACACTAATATAACAGTAAATAATCGATTTCCTGTAAAAAGTGTTAATATGACATGAAACTGTTAAAAAATTGCAAAATTTTTTTTGAAACAATACATTTTATTTTCTAATACCAATTTTTAAAGTAAAACGCTAACGTAACCTAAAAGAGTTCAAAGAGTATGAAACCCTTGATATCTTATGATTTTTGATTTCAAATATCAATTTTCGGTGAACAATGCAAAAAAAACGAAAAATGTTAATTGCTGAACATTTTTTAATCTTTGAAATCTAATAATGTTTTGTTAAAAATATCCATTTCCGATGTAAAACACTAAAATAACCTAAGATTGTTGAAAATTGGAAATCTTGATGATGATTGTTGTTTTAAAATGCTATTTGTAAAATAGTAAAATTTGTTATTTGTGTAATTCAAAATCTAATTTATGGATGATTAAAAATTTTGTTATTTTGAATATCGGATCCCTTCTGGAAATAATTAATTGAAAACAATTCAGAATGATTGAAAGAAATTTGAATTCTTTCTAATCGTGTTTCTTAATCGCGTATGCACGATTGAGAACGATTGAGTATTGCAAAGTTTCAATCGTTTCCAATCGGGCCAATCGGTAGTAGGATTTGGAGGTTATGAAGTGGCAATTTGATGGCAGAACTTTCGTCTCGCGGGAATTACTTGAAAATGTTTATTTAATTTTTTTCGAGGCAACACATTTTAGGCAATATGTTCATGAAAAAAATTAAATAAATGTTTTGTAATAATTTCCGCGAGCTGGGAGTGCTGTCATCAACAAATTTGCCAAGGAGGTGAAGTTTTTTCATCAAATTATTCATTTCATTGTCTATAATTTTGTATAAAAACCATGTAATTTATTAAATAAATTACTTAAAATATTTTAGGTACAGAACCATTAAAATTAACTGAGAGTAAAGCTATTCAGATTCTTCCTCAACTTCTAATCTGTTAAAAACTGAAAAATTATTGAAGTCTTTATCATTAAGATCCTGGATTTATTATACTATACTCTTTTCCTCATTACTTTAATTAATTTACTGAAATTATATTATTTACAGTGTACTTGAGGACTTCCCCAGAAGTAGTTTACAAAAGAATGCGAGATCGAGCGAGAAAAGAAGAAGATTGCATAAGTCTCGAATTTTTGACACAGCTTCATCAAATTCACGACAAATGGCTTCTCGACAAAAAAATTTTCTCTTTACCAGCTCCAGTTATTATTTTAAGATTATTTTAAGAGAAAGAAACACGGAATAAGAAGAGTTGTAAATATATTTATAATTACGACCAGTTCTCCGCACGACAGATTCATTTAAATAGTAAAGGTGCAAGCTAATAAATAGTTTCTTCCTACTTAATTTCATTTACTTAATTTTTGAAATCTTCGGCGTCTGCTAAAAAACAGTATTACTGTTGAAAAGATAACTTTAAAAAAGAATAGTTGTCTTAATTCTTTTAGATTGGATTGTGACCAACGACAAAACGAAACTAGAAATAACAGATTTCGTACTAAATGTTCTGTAAATAATTAATTTTAACTTAATTTTTGACACCTAGATGTTGAGGGCATTTAATAACTTAATTTTGGATCAAAAATTTTCTAGGATCTTTGATGTTTGAGATATGGTAGGAAGAAAATGATCTTCGGCGACTGTTAAAAATAAGTATTACGGTTGAAAAGATAACTTAGAAAAGAATAGTTGTATTAATTCTTTTAGATTTGATTGTGACCAACGACAAAACCAAACTAGAAATAACAGATTTCGTACTGCATGTTCTGTAAATAATTAATTGAAACTTAATTTTTGACATCTGGATGTTGAGGGCATTTAATAACTTAATTTTGGATCAAAAATTTTTTAGGATCTTTGATGTTTGAGATATGGTAGGAAGAAAATGATCTTTGGCGTCTGTTAAAAATCAGTATTACTGTTGAAAAGAGAACTTTAAAAAAGAATAGTTGTCTTAATTCTTTTAGATTGGATTGTGACCAACGACAAAACCAAACTAGAAATAACAGATTTGTACTTAATGTTCTGTAAATAATTTTTCGTATTTAAAAAATAAGGTATTTTGTACATAGATAAATAATGATAAATATAAAATATTCGTCTCAATAGTGACCTATCACCCTCACGGTGGTCAGGAAGCAAAAAAAGGTCTGCTTGAAACACCTAAGAAAAGTGAATTAGCAGTTCAGTAGCAGTCAATAGGCGTTATCCGTCGACGATGCGTTTGAAGTCGCCTTCAGCGCACGTCATCGATAAGTATTATATTTTTTTAAAGTTTTTAATGTTGCAAGAAAAACTATTGCGATTACTCGGTGACCTTTTAACTCAAAATTTCACGTAGAATCCGAATTTCAACAAGTGAAATGTTAATCTTTCCTTTTTAATGAGTTTTTCTTGCATGATACGGAGAGGATACGATGTGGATACTATAAGGATACGCTGTAGCGTATCCGTTCCGTTCGTTCGGTCCGCCAGGGTATACAGGTATAAGGTATATAGGTGTGAGGTATAGATATTTTGGATTGATCTGAGATTCTCGTGTTATTTATTTAAATGACACGTTCATTCCACAACACTGCTCCGACCCAGGTTGCTGATCAATCTCTCTAGCGATCACCCTAAGTGAAGAGTCTGACAAAATTGTTATGTGTGGTTCCCCACTTGGGCCCATTAGTATCCAAGGTCTTTGTTTCAGGCGCCATTCACTTTATTGTCACTCTGTTTACAAACTATTTGTCGCCACACTTTTCTGTCCTGGCATACTACTCTAGCTTTCTTCACGTCCATGCATTTTTTCATGCAAGCTCTCGTGTTTCTATGGCTTCTTATGTCTCTTCGGATTAGTGTCTCATTCACAGATTCTAGCCATTCTTTCGGCGGTCTACCTCTTGGCATTCTGTCATTTACTTTACCTTTATACACTTGTTTGGTCAGTCGTTCATCTTTCATTCTTTCAAGATGACCGCCCTGCTTAAAATGTCGGATAGAAAACGGATAAGAAAATGGCTTTTATCCGGCTCAGTCTGTAATCTTGTACGGATTTTGTGTCCGGCTTTAGTCTGCAATCATACCCGAATTGCATACGGTTCTTACCGGTTTCTTATCCGG